>VCCN01001152.1:5084322-5102800 GCA_006491835.1 Architeuthis dux
GATAACCTTTATCCTTTTGTACACCATATATATTTATGCATATATGCATTCATTCATATAAATATATACACTAAAACATACTCATATATATGTGTGTGTGTGCCCATTTGTCAAACCTTCTCTACCTCACTAATGCAATAATTCTTTTAGATATAACCTTCTCTATACAAACAGCTGTCTGCCTCTGTATGTATATAGAGAGACATAAACAGATCAATTTCTTCATTTGTTCCCTTAGACAAATATACAATTCTTTATGTAGACGATTGCAAAAAACAGCTTCCGTCCATTTAGAACTATTTAATCACTGATACACGCATAAAATACGGAAATATTGTTTCCCCGCATCCAGGATATAAATCTCAAACCACTACTTATTCTGACTTCTAGAATCACAAAGTAATAGTCTTCTTGGGGCTGAAAGGACATTCTCTTCTTTCAGCCTGTGTGTATCTCTTCGGGAGGTGTGGGTGTCCAAGCGGTTAAAGGTACAAAGAATGGGATTGGTGAACAGGGTTCAAACTCCAGTTGAGACAGATTGCGCTCACTGCACTAATACTCTTGGGAAAGGCATGTATCCATCTCTTCCCCCCTGCCAATATGTCAAGAGCCAGCATTGTAGGGTAGGGCTCATCATCCACCCTCCATGTCTCCTTACTTGGGAAAGGGAGGGATCTGTCCCTTCATGGTTGTTCATGTAAAATAAAGAGGACTGACAAAAGTAATGTGACCATTGTCTCCACCTCTTATGACACCTCGAGTATAAGGGGAAGATTTTTTTTAAAAACTAGCATTCCAAGGGAAATTATGAATCACTGCCACCCATATATACTGTGTTGGGGGTGATCAATTAAAAAGTTGGGCTGTGATCACTAAAAAAAATCTTTGAATTTTCAAAAAACAAGCGGGCACAAAAGAGTGACCAATTTAGCATAAGCTTACATTGAAAATTGAACCCCTGCTAAAAACCGATTTAGAAGGGGAAATTTTCAAAAAACAAAAAAAAACATTTTTCCTGGTCATTGAGGGGAGTGTGTGTACAAAATTTCAAGTTCCTACTATGGACGGTTAGGGTTGGGCGAAGTCCAGATGGATAGATAGATAAAATTGAACTCCCCCCGAAAAGCTTATTTTCCTCTAAAACTTTCAAGTTTCTACTATGAACTGGACAAAGTCTGGATACATAGATAGATTGACAGATATAGATAGATACATATAAATGTGTGGATACATGAATAACCTAAACCTTTGGTAGCGGTGATTAAAAATGTATCTCTTCCTTCTCTTCACTAGATTTGTGTTTTGATTATATACTGGCTAAATTATCCTAAACCAGGGGTTGGAAAAACCTTTTTGTGGTGAGCCAGATTAGAGATCTTTTTATGTCTTGCAGGCCAAGGTGAATAAAAAAAATGAAGCAATGATCATACAAGGCCATCGAAACAGCTTGCATAGTGTTAAAACATTTCAAACTATAAAACATTGATTCATTTGCCTCAAATGAATCAATGTTTTATAGCTTGAAATGTTTTAACTGCAAAAATTAGACTTTTGTTCAATTTTTCGATACTGAATTTTATTGTTTGGTAACCAAAAATAGATATGGAGAACAAGACTTTTTGAATGCAATGTCGCATATTCAATGAAGTCGGCAGGCGGGCTGAAATGAGGTCGTGGACTGGATGAAATGAGGCTGCGTGTCAGATTTAGCCCGCAGGCCGTAATTTGCCGACCCCTGTTCTAAACCTAACCAAATAGCAGCAGAAATAGTATTAGGGATGACACTTAGCTCCTCCCTTTTGCTGCCTTCCACTTCATTTCCTTCATTAACTCAGTATGCACAATTTTAGGAATAGTCATCATTTTCAACCACAAAGTAATTTTATTGAAATACAGTAAACATCCAGTTACAAATAATATTGTTAATTACTATTTTAATTGTAGGATAAACTTGAAATTAGTAATTAGAGAATTTTTTGCAAATTTGTAGCAGTTGTATTTCATCAATGTCAATAATTTATTAAAATTTCTCTTCAATTTCATAAAATATAGTCATTTTGAAATGTGATTATGTACCTTGTACATTATATCGGTCAGAAGATACTGTGCAGTAATTAGACCGAACTATGTTTCTACCAATTGTTTCCCAGCTCCTCATCTTTTATGATGAGTATTGGTGGGTTACATAGTTATATATATGTGTGTATGTGTGTGTGTGTATGTATGATTATACACGCATACATATATACAAACATATACCGACATATTGATTAATTGAAGATGCAGGTGAGGTAACTGTACATGGATTCAGCCAAAGATTTAATCACTTTTTCCGTAGCCTATGGCCTACTGTTCCAGAAAATTTAATTGAATTCCATTAGGAACTTTTGGAGATATTGTGTGGTGTGAACATATAACTATGTTGTAGGGAGGTAACTGTGCATGGATCCGGCCCAAAATTTAATAACTTCTTCCATAGCACATTGCCCACCCTTTCAGAAAATTTTTATTGAAATTTATTGAGAACTTTTGTAAATATTGCATGGACAGACAGACAGATGGAAGGACATGACAGATGGAAGGACAGACAGATGGAAGGACAGACAGAAGGACACGGGTGAATACATTTACCTCCACAAACTTTGTTGACGGAGGTAAAATATCATCTTCCCAGAGTCTCAAATATCATTTTCAGATGTTTGTTAGAATAATTTAAATACTGAAATTCTTCAATTTCTAATCCAGCAGATAAGTGAATTTTACAAATTTATAGACATTGATTGTAATATAAGAAAATTCAATTTCTCTTTGTTGCTAGGGCCAGATGAGGGAAGTCTTCTTGATTATCTCCCCTGAATGGTAGGCCATATTAAAGAAGAACAAAAAAAATTGCCATAATTATGATCAAGGCAGGGAGAAATCCCCAGAGGCAGTGTCGTTAATAATGACTGAGTAATAAGTCATTTCTGTTTCTGTCTGAACAAGGCTGCGACAGGAAAAACCCAATTTGAAGGAGTGAATAATTTTAGTGGTTGGAATTATTGATGACTAAATGGTGGGTCTTGTGTGGTCAGTTTGGCCAGGCGACAGTAAGTAGACTGACCAGTAGTGGCCCAGTGTAATTAGAGTAATGGAGTGGACAAATGCTGGAGCAGCAGTGACCACTTTAATAGTAATAACCTGATTGAGATGGTGATGTTGATTATGATGATGATGATTACCAATAACATCAGAAGTTGATAAGTTTATAGGGTTTGAATCTAAGCCTAAGATGGTATAATAATAATGATGATATGATCCCAACCCTTTGTGCTGATCTGTCCCTTTTTGTGACTGTTCTCTCTCCCCTTCCTTACAAAATGCACACAAATTTGAGAAGAGCATTAACCCTTCCACAAAAGGGGTCTCCTCTCCTTAACTTCCATCCAAGTCCAAATAACAAAATGATGATTTCAGTGGCAGCCATAAAGCCAAAAATATTGATGGCATTTTCATTTATAAAGACTTGTGCTTTGAATCCCTCGCAGCCACATTCATTATTTTCTATTTTCCCTTTCTGTGATGTTTTTGAATTACATGCTCTCTGTTTATTATACGAGGCTTGAAAAGGAAACACGATATCATGCTACATTAAAACATAAGGGAGATAATTATTTGTGCAATTTTGCTAACCAATATTGACTAACTCAAAACAGTCATAACTTGAGATTACACTTTCATGATATCCCAGAGGATCAGTAATATCTAAATTAAAAACTCATTCTGATCCAGTAAAAAAATGATATTCTGATATCTCCCAAGAAGAAAACTTTCCTTTTGTGATTGGACATTTATTTGCAAAATCTGCATAGTCCCGTAACTCAGTACAGGGTTTTCAGTCCCATGTATCATGTTGTAGGGGCACTTATGATTTCACAGGGTGTGTCATAGCCTGACAGAGACCATCCTTCTCCTGGCTTCCTCAATCCTACTCTTTATGCTGAGTGCTTAGCAGAGAGGAATTGAGTACCATTTATTAAAAAGTCTTTGGCATGACTCGGCCATGGATTGAACCAACAACCTACAGAACCAAAGGCTAGCACTTTACCACTGGGCCATGGTGATCAGTGCGAAATCTGCAAGGGAAGCACAAATAACAATAACAATAAAGCAAGCATTTCGTTCTGGACGTAAATTGCTAGACTTTGGAGCTGATGTTATGGCTTCAAATCTGACACTTACTGCCAAAATAATTCACTGCTGATGCCTTTGGGAAATTCACAAGCCTAAAGAGTTCTACAAATTCCAGAGAAATTTACACATTGAAACATGAAAACCCAGTTTCGTGCTCTGCCATCTGTAGAACTAAGAACAATTTCTTATCCCTTTTCAGGAGGAGGAGGAGGAGGAATGTTAGACATTGGGTTTAATACATCCAAGACCCATAACTGTCTATATCGAGTTTTGGTAGATGGCACCTTTGTCATAATATCAGCACATTAGACGCAAGGAAATATTTGCATAATTTTATTTTAAAATTATATGTCCATCTTCTATATTGGCATACACAGTATTTTTTTGTAAATATCTTACAGAAAGATATTGTTAATAGAGAATACAAAATTAGGTTCAGGAATATAATCTTGGTAAAGATCAACATCTGTTAACCAAGTCAAAAAAAAATAGAAACAATTCTTGGTAATGATCTACATCCGTTAACCAAGTTGAAAAACAATTGTTTCTATTTTTTCGCCAGTAATTTTTTGTGCTTTTAATCCGTTAGACCCTAACAATCTTCCTAGAAGTCGTTAGTTTTTAGAAAAAATGTTTTTTAAGGTTTTACGAGGGGCTTCTATTTACAATGTAACTGTAATGCTAAGTGGAACCATTACTTTCAGTCCGTTGTATGGAAGTGAGGCTTTGAAGTATCTTGTTACTTACTCTGTGAAGTTTGTTAACTAGGTTTCTTTGATATTTTAATGACAATTTTTCTGTGCTTTCATTAAAGTTTTTTCATCAAAAAACCTTAATGAAAGCACAGAAAAATTGTTTCTATTTTTTTCCGACTTGGTTAACGGATGTAGATCTTTACCAAAAATTGTTTCTATTTTCTTTCGACTTGGTTAACGGATGTAGATCTTTACCATAATCTCTAACAACAATTGTTTGTTTTCCATTTTTTTAATCCCAGTTTTCTTTCTTCTTTTGGAATTCTGGACATTTTACTGTTGGTTGGGGGAGGGGGTCTTCATAGTGGGCAGGGTTCTCCAACTAAAGTGTGCCTTCTGCTTAATTTGGGCACCTTGGAACTCCTTACAGAGTTAACAGAAACTACCACTTTCCTCATTATCTTTCTTCCCCTCCTCTTCCACAATACCTCTGCCTTGTTAGACTCACAATGGTACGTACTATATAGGTACTTTCTAAAATTAAAAGTACTGGAAAAGAAAGCAATAGAAAAATAACTATTTGGGGAACCATTTTGGAAAAAGAAAAGATTCCTGTCAGACATGTTACTACTCCCTGCAACCCTTACCCACACCCCCTTCCCTAAATGGTCTTCACACATATACAGTCGTACATTCACATTCAGAATGCTTCTTACCCACCACACCTAACATCTTTTTCTTCGCTCGAACACTCACCAACACCTGCATACACATAAATACAGATACAAGAAGAAAAAAATCTCACCATGACTCACCTGTATAGACAAAAATATTATCTAGAATCAAAATAGAAATAATTTTTTTCTGGTATTTTCTCTTGAGATTTTCCAAGAAACTAAAGTTAGTGTGAGGTGCCCCAAAATAAAAAATAAAATAAAAATCCACCCATTTCACTGTAAGCATCATAACAAACTTCCTACCACCCTGGGTACATAGTTAATCCTCAACACCAAGAAGATAGAAATAGAAATGTAAATACCCACATAGAACTAAATGTAACCTAATTTCACCTGAAGATGTATTTGTTCTCTAATTTTTAGAATATAAAGAGAAAAGAAAGAACCATTATATTCAGATTATTCAAATTGAATGTCATCTCAGTGCAACAACTTAAACAGCCTTGATTCACTTTAAGAATTTTGGTAAAACACCTAAACACAGGGAAATGTATAACTTCCATCTTAATTTCAGTTTAGGTTAGCCAACTCCTTGATTACTGAATTTATTTATGAAAGGTTACTTAGAAAAAATTAGTGGAAACATTTTTTTCCAACATAACCATCCCCTTATTTAATTTAAGGACATCTCAATAAATATTGAACGAAACAATTAACTCTGTTCCTATATAATGGAATAAAATAATTTTTATATAAGATTTTTCTTTAGGTATACCTTCAAATGTGCCAGGGTCCCTAAGGTTTAGAATCATGCAGACGGTCATTATTCAATAATTTAATTATTCTACTCTGAAGGTTTTCACCGATGCAGTGAATTGATGTCTTTAGCGGATAAACCACGATGTAAAGCCCAGACAAAAGGGATTGAACTCAATGGATAGAAACTGACCATTGCACATTGAGCAAGGTTAACAAGGCTTTTGTCCAGCCAATAAACTGTCCTTTGTCTAATTCATGCCCTCAATTTCAATTGCATTTTAATTAGCAATAGTCAATCAGAATTAGATTGTCTTTCAGTCCTAGTCAGCTGTGGTTATCAAACTCAATCTGAACTCAGGCAGGTTTTAAATGTCAGTGAATATGGCACCATTAATCTACAAATAAGTAGAAGGCATGTGATTATCAGAGATTTTCAAATTTTAATGAATTTGTAAAATTTGAAGCTGTAAGATCTTGATTGGACGGCAAATCTATTAAATCAAAATTATAATGATCCGTCCCTATGGTGGCGATTCAGTAGGCATAAAAGTGACAATCTTTTTTTTACCTCTGTTGAATAACAAATGTAGGAATTACTATGAAATTCTCATAAACAGGGTGGAGCAACTGCCTCCCCAAATTTGTACAAAACAGTGTAAACCTTTGGGAAAATCAGTGTAATTCAGGCAAAACCATGTAAAATCTTGGGCAAATAAAGCCCTCTGACCCCCCCCCCCAATCAAAGAGTTTCCATATGCCCATGCTCATAAGTTATTTTAAAAATACAAAAATAGAATCATTAAAGTATTTTTTCAATTTCAGTAATGTACCCTTATTCATTCCTATTGAATAGATGATATTTTTGTACTAGGCCAGGTTAGGTACAAGGCCTGGTTCATGGAGCCCCCAGTGAAGATCAGTCTAATTAGCAATGGCTTGTGAGACTCTATGTCAGTGAACAAAACCAGGAGGCTCTCTGTTATATTAAAACCAAATTATATGCAAGTTCCATTGAAATGATATGATTATAATGAGCATCACCTACCTGGCATCTAACATTGAACTGATTTTTGGACTTTCAGTATAGTGTTTTACAATTTAACCATACCATTACAATAGTGTTGTTTGCAGAGTCCCTTCATTGGCAGAGATATATGTATTCACTTGTATCTGTCTGTCTGTCTGTCAGTATGTCTGTCTGTTTGTCCACACAATATCTGCAAAAGTTCTCAATGAATTTAAATTACAATTTTGTGGAAGAGTGGGACATGGGCTAAGGAAAAATTGATTAAATTTTGGGGCGGATCCAGAAATTCTTTACAGTTACCTCCCCTGCACCGTAGGTATATTTCCACGCAATATCTCCAAAAGTTCTCAATGGATGTCAACGAATTTCAATGACATTTTCTGGAAGGGTAGTCTATGCGGCAAGGAAGAATTTATTTAGTTTTATTTTCAGTTGAGAGATAATTTTTTAATTCTTTTCATATATTTATGTATTTACTCATGTTTGCCCACACATATCTCCAAAAGTTCTCAATGAATTTCAATGGTATTTTGTGGAAGGATGGGCCATGGGCTATGGAGGAATTGATGAAATTCTGGAGAGGATCCAGGAATTATTTCAGTTACCTCCCCTGCATCGTAGCTATATATAAACTGATTTTCATTCAGTTCTTAGTGACAATGACATTGGCAGAGGTAAGCGTTCTCTGAGTGGTTTCTAGTTTTAATGGGATTCAATAGAAAAGAATAAGACATTCTTTTGAACTAATTTTGATTCAGATCTTGGATGAACAGACAGCTACTTCGGATATTTTTACATATAGACCATATAATCCATTAGTGTTTATAGTGACTCAATGAAATATAACTGCTATACAATTAATAGTAGATTGCTCATACAAGTACGTCTGAGAAGGTAATTTAATCAAATCATCCATACAAATCTTACTGCATAATTAAACTAATATTATTGGTCATATTAGCATCGGTATACAAATAATATCATTGCACTGCTTTCATTATGTTACTCATGTGAATAATAGTTGAATGTAATTGGTCCTTGTGCTGAATGGGTGGTTTATTTGGGCACCTTCAATGATAAGCCAACAATGTTGATTTTTTATCATAAAAACATTTTAGATCTTGGTGTCACTGATTTAAATCTTTTTTAGTATACAATAAGACTACATTAACACTTTTATATTTAAGATGATTGATATCCTTAGCTGAAAGGATCTACCTAACTTGATATTTCAACTGTACGCTTTAATTATGGGCATCTAAAATTGTACAATTAATCTTTTAAACTTTAACTCTTAAATTCATTCTAGCGAATTCAAAAAGTTATTTAAGGGAGGTAACTTCCGACCAAAGTTAAATTCATCCTAGTGAATTCAAAAAGTTATTCAAGTGAGGTAACTTCAAACCAATCTTTGGTAAATCTTTTCATTTTTCTTTAATTCAATTCATAAAAGAGTTCCATTTAAAAAAATCCTATTCATTGAAGAGTTCCACAGTGGTTACAGGGGGTCTATGAATCTAAGAGTTAATGTACTGATTTATAAATAAACCATACCATTACAATGGTGTAGTTTTGCAGGGTTCATTTGAATGGGGTTTTTAAAAAAAATTGTGTAGCTATAAGACAATTGTTTAAATTGTATAGCTATTATGTCAGAAGTCCAGAGGGGTGTTATGTGACATGTATATGTTTTTATCTGATCAAAATGTAGCAGATACATTCACCAAGCCTGTAACTGGAATTAAACTAAACAAGTTTGTCAATATGGTTGCTCAATTTGAAGCTTGAATTGTTATTCATTGTATAAATACGAGTCTGCCCACTATTAGTTTAAATGGAGGTGTTAATGTATAAACTTATAAGGAAGAGTTCTACTGAGAGTTCCCTTTCTCTTTGCTCGGAGTGCCACCATATTGATTGTGTCGTATTCTTGTTGTCATTATTTCTACAACTGTCATGAATTTAAGTTGTTCAACATTACCAATGAGACATTTATTGTAGAAATTGTACTCCTGTCATGAGATAAAATATTCTTCCTGCATATATTTTATAATAAAGTATATTTGTGGAGTGTACGTAAAACATTGCACAACATGCTACTAAATTCCTATAAGAAACATAGAAATATTGCCAACATGAATTTATTATCTTGCCCAAACAAACATTTATGCACGTATATAAAAGTATAAATATTACAGGCATGTCAATACATATCAAAGTTAAATTTACCATGATTGTTTGAACTTTAAAAGAGGGATGTTAAGTTCTTTTTGTAAAAAAACCCTTTTGTTATTTATTTATGTAATATGAATAATAATAATAAGTAAATAGAAATATCATGAGATATAAATAATGATGAAGGCTTAAATAATAATGATACAAAAGAAAAGGGTAATGTATAAACAGGAAATTTGTTTACGGACATGTTGAATGAAAATAAGTTTGTCTGAAAAAAAAAAAAGTATTTTTTTTACTGGCCTCATATTTTGAATATGCATTTTAAGAAAAACCTGTTAAGTACATTAATATCAAATTTCAAGATTTTAGAAAACAAATATAGAAATGATATGATGTTTCATATTAGGAACAAAAAAATATGGAAAATTATTTTATATCAGTCACAATACAAATTATCTCTGAATATAAAGAAAATAAACTTTTGTAAGTTAGGATTTGAGTGCTCTGTCAGTTTGTTTTAAGTTGTACTGAAGACACTTATAAAATTGGACACATAAGGAAATTTTCAATTTGTTTTCTATTCCACTTACAAATTTAAAAAGAAAATATTTGTTTCCAACAGTCTTAGAAAGTTTAGTAGGTATTTATCCACCTCTCAATGAGGGCATAATGTGACGCAAGCACGGTTTAATGCGTACATATGGGCAAGGACAAAAATTGCACAGTCGTGATGACTAGTGTCATGGAGGCATCAAAAATGTCTTTTTGACCCTCCGCTTTAAGTGCAATAGAGAGGGGCTGCTCCGAGGGGTTGGATTCCCCAGGACTGGACATTATATATTTTTTGTGTAATAATGTTACTTAATAATAAATACTTAATAATAAATACTTAATAATGTTACTTAATAATAAATACTTAATAATGTTACTTAAGAAAGTGTAGTAATCTTATATGTTTGAAAAAGTGAGTATCCAGTTTATGAGGACAGGTGAAAAAAAATACCAACAAAATTCAAGGTGTTTTGCAGACATGCCAGAGAGAGAAAGAGAGAGGGAGAAAAAAAATAACAAAGATCGGGTGTTTTAGTTGCCAAATGTCAGACAGTATAGTAATGTCGGACAGCATGCAAGACTGTTTATTGAGTGCAATGAAGAGGAAGAACGAGTCGAATAAGAAGAACAATACAGTAAAAATGAGGTGCAAAAAGCTTTGTGTGAATGAAGCATGAAGCAACATGTGATAGTGATAGTGAAAGTGAAACAAGAAGTGAATGAGCCAAGTGGTCATGTGACAGTGGTCATGTGACTGTGAGTGGTGAGAGAGTGACTGAGAGAGAAAGAGAGAGAGAAAAAGAAAGAGAAGTGTGACAGTGATGGTGAGTTATAAGCCAACTCAAAAGAGAAGCAGGATAGTTCTTTTTTTCCCCCCAAAATAAATGAAAGATATAGAATTAAGAAAAAGAAATTGGAAAAAAAAAAGATAAAAATTAGAATTTTTCCATTTTCAAAATTGTGTAGCATTTTCTTTTTAGAAAGAGAGGTGTTTATCAAAAATGCATAAATAAGAGAAGAAAAAAGATTTAAAAATTCATAAAAAAACATAAACTCTAAAATTACCTTTCTTTTGTAATGAAAAGATTTAATCAAACAATTATATAATACACTTTAGATAACATTGAATGGAAAGTTTTACCTTGGAGTATCCTAGTAAAGGATACTGAATTATATTTTTATACTTATGACACTTTTTTAGAACATAAGAAATTGTATATTAAGTGGAAGAAAAGTCTTATGGAAGTTAAATACAGGCTGAGAATCGGGAACTTAGAATTTAGTGCAAAATTAATTAATTCTCTGTAATTAATTAATAAGATGAAGAAATAATTGACAAATACATTTCTGAATTCAACTGGAATATAAATACATTTTTATGTGTCTAGACTATTCTATCTGAAGCAAGTCATAATTTTCTCTTTTAATTATATCTGATAATTAATGTTTTGTATATGTGTTTTATTTTTTATTTTCAGCCTCCCATGCTTGTATGCAGAGCCAAATTTAACATTAATCTGGCCCAGTGCATAACATTTCTTGGGGGCCCTTCTATTTTTGCATTTAGATATCATTTTCAAACAAATCAAAACAAAAATGAAATATTCATAAAATTATTATATTTAATTTAACGTATAGTCCTTTATGGATCAATAATCTATCTCTATCTAACTTAAGAAATCCCCAAACAAGTTTAGTTGAGCTTACTGTTTTAACCACCAAAAAAAAATATTAAACTATATCTTAAGACATATTTCTTTGGGAACCCCTAAAATCTAGGGGTCTTATGTTGCTGTACTGTTTGCACTGCCTTAAGTATGGCCCTGTCTGTAAGATTATCCTCATCTTAGTTGTTTATTTACGACAGCCAAGACAGTTTTTTTCTCCATCAAACAAAAAAACATATTGTAACATTTGATAGAGGGAATTTACTGCCAGAAATGTTGTGCTTAAAAGCAACACAGAGGAGGATGGACATATCTTTAAGGGCATACAAAGGATTTTTAAAATATCAGATTTTGAGAAAATAAACTATAAAAAAGAGTAAATTTAAAAAAATGTTTTGTTAAACTTTAAAACAAGTAAAATGATGATCCTTATTTATTTAAGTTCCAGATTAGTTTAACTTTTTAGATGTTAACTTAGAAAATTCTAGGTTTATTTGGAAAATATTTGAAGAGCAAATATTTGAGACCCTTCTATGAAACTCCCATTGGAAAACTGGTTCAAAACTTTGGCCTGACAATTCACAGAACAAAAGCAATTGACACTGAGGTGAGTATGAATCAAGAAAAAAAGAGACACACGAAAAAATAACAAATTAGAATCTGAGTTGATTATACCAAGTCTCACACAGCAGATTTACTTTATTAAAATTATTTACAGCATTAATAGTCAAAGACCAGTAAAAGCCTTGCTGTATGGTGAATTGGCTAATGGAACCCAACCTGTTGGGCATCCTAAACTAGGCTAGAATGACACACATGCAAAAATACTCTGAAATATGGAGGAAAAAAGTAGATAATGAAGACAATTAATTCATCACACTTGTGAAAAAGTCGATGGGAAAAGAATTGATGAATATGAGAGAAAAAAGAGACAAAAGAAGGAGAAAGAAGACACTACAATAATCTCTTGAACTTTTAAAAGTTACTAACTCTTCTGTTTATTTTTGCTGTCTAAATGTTAACTCGTTTTGGGTTTGAGGTGGCATAGTAATAGTCATTTTTAGGTTGTACAAAAATATATATGTTTTTAAATTCCTCAGACAGAGTTTAATATAAGCAAAGAGGAAGAAGAATTTCAACACAACACTATTTGCATTATTGGAAGAAAATGGAGCGTTAGTCAGGGCAAGAATTCTTTTTTGTGGGGGGTCACATGACTAACATACTGTAAAACATCCCAGAGACAAGCATGAAATGTTTACATCATATGTCTTCATAGTATAGTAAAAATAGTGTATTTTTGGAAGATTGAGAAACATAAAATAAAAGAAGATATGAGAAGAGGAAACCATTTTGTTTTTAACTTATCTGTTAAATACTTTGCCACAAATTCTTCAGGGAAAATACAATTGAAAGACACATAAAAGACTGCCATAATAAATATATTGTAAATGTATCTTAAGAAAAAACACAAACAAATTATACACATTTACACATCAGGGCTTTAAAACAAGCTTTTTCTGATCTTGGGATCTGTATTTTTAAAAACTTTCAACTATGAATAGTTTTATGTTATAGAAAATGTAGTAACTCACACAAAAAATAATTCATTCAAAAGACTGCAGCCAAAATTTAGTATAAATTCTTTTTTAAAGTAACATTTTTAACATTTTTTTGAAGGAATAATTGAGAGTAACATCACCTCATAAAGTATTTGTTGCTTAAGTATAAAAAAGTGTATGTGATGTTTGTTTAATGATTTTTCTATTTACTTACTTAATTGAAAATCTTTCACTATTATTTTATACTTGTTTCATTTTAATCTTTCGAGATTGAATTCTGTAAATAGTTTATAACAAAGCGTTTTATGATCTCAAGTCTTGCCTCAAATGCAACTCATTTGTTTAGATGAAAAATGGCTGTTGAGACTAACAATCTCTCTATGGCAGACACTATGTTTTTGCTGATGCATTCTTTAGCCTTCCTCATATGTGTAATTCATCCAGTAAGAGTTGGATGTTCCTACTATCAATAGCTCTGGATCTGGGCATCAGAGATTCTGACAGACTTTGATAATCAGAAGATAGGGCCACTTTATTTAGACAAAAAGAATATTATAACTCATGGAATGATTATAATGACTCATCTGAGAATTGCAGGCAAAACTATTTGCTTGTTCTCTAATAACAGGATTTTGGTGGATGATTGAAACAACTATTAAAAGTTCTCAGGGCCAGCGCAAGGTTTTCATGCACCCTAGGCAAGACTTAGGCAAGACTTAAAATTTATGCAAGGGTTTCATGCAATCTAAGTGAGACTTAAAATTTGCACCCCTGAACTATTTTTTTTCTCAGTTTGGAGTGTGGTCCTAAGACCTTTGTGCTTTAGGCGACTGACTGAAAGTTCTTCAAATTGATGTCCACTTACTTGTATTTAGAAAAGAAAGAAAGTGATATGTCTTTGTGCAGAAAAAGGGAAGCTGTATGTATTTTAAATTAGGATGTGTAAAAGTGTTGATTTTGTTATGACAACAAAGGAGTAATAATTAAACAAAAAAAGATCCTCACAAACTACAAACACGGGGAGCAAACAATGGCTTAAACAATCATCAAAAAAAGTTGATTGAATATAAATAAAACACCCTTAATTGTCAAAATGAAATTAGAGAAATGTATTGAGTCCTTTCAAACAAAAGGAAAAATAAAAAGCAAGAGAAGATAACTTGAAAGAAAACAAAACAGGTCTACTTAGTCACTCAATAGAAACCGTCATGTTACCAACATCTTTTGGCAGCATGTTGGGGGTGATCAATTAAAAAGGGGGTGATCAGTGAATAAATTACTTCTCTCACGTTTTGTTAGATCACTAAAAAGTCTGAATTTTCAAAAAACAAGCGGGCACAAACTAGGGATCAATTTAGCATAAACTTACATTGCGAATTGAACCCCTAATTAAAAACCTATTTAGGGAGGAAACTTTCAAAAAGAACTTACTTTATACAATTTTAACTTGTACTTGAACAGTCTATCATCATTCACCTTTGTGCTGTCACAAAGTGATACAGAAGAAACTGCTTATTGTAATCACTTTGGGACAGGGTCATTTAGATAACATTAAGCAAAGGATATATATAGAGGAAGTCGCTTATTATGATCACTTAAAATAAAGTGTTTGGGACTGACTGATTTTGGTAACAATCTGGTTGATAACACTATACGTTTATTCTAGACATAATAAGGATTAAATGCTGAACATTTCAGCCTTCTAGCTCCATTGGTGTGGCCTGTATGCGTGAAACAGCCAGCCATCCCAACTTGAAAACTGAAAGAAACCTATGCTGACAGTTTTGGTGACAGTTCTGTTTGACAGTTTCTAACATCCTTAATTGTCAAAATGAAATTAGAGAAATGTATTGAGTCCTTTCAAACAAAAGGAGAAATAAAAAGCAGGAGAAGATAACTTGAAAGAAAACAAAACAAGAACTCTCCTCTAAGTGAAGTTGCTTTTCAATGTACATATTAGCTTTGAGGTCTAGGGAAAAAAGACCCGACTGAAAGCGAAATACAAAGAGAAACAAATAGAAATTGAGCCTAAAGACAGTGTTTCCGTCAGTTAATGAGCTCGTAATGGCGAACACAGAGAAGACAAAGAAACAGGTTGAGTGAAATGGGAAAAATCATTTATTTATATGAAGGTTTAAAAATAGAAGAGGTGTTGATGTGTGAGGATAGAGAAAAAGCAAATTGAAGTAGGTAGGTAGGTAGATAGGCATAATAACTAAAGAAGGGTAGTATCAGAGGTTGGAAGGGTTGGTCATACAGAGGAATCCCCCAGTGTGTGGCAGTCAGGGAGGCGCCTGAATATAATAACTGAGGAGCATCCCATTGTAAGTGATTAAGCAGACATCCAGGTCAAGCAAAACTATTTTGTTAACTTAGATGTTTGGTAGATATCATTAGCATGGGGAAGAGTTTCCAAATACAGGACTGGAGCATTTATCTGGCAAGCTTAGGACTGGAGGTGACCCAGATTTCTGGATTTTCCGGCTTAAATCACCTTAGTGCTCAACTTGGACTTCATCTAATGAATTATTTCAGAAAGGGCTAGAAACTATGGAGGACATGATTTTTATTCATTATTATTAATTTTTTGGTACTATTCACCTTCATCTTAATTGTTGTTGCTTTTTATCGGATTAAATCATCTTAGTGCTCAACTGGACTTCATCTAATGAATTGTTTCAGAAAGGGCTAGAAACTATGGAGGACATGATTTCTATTCATTATTATTAATTTTGTGCTACTATTTACCTTCATCTTAATTGTTGTTGCTTTTTATCGCAACTAAACTCAGGCTGGTTTCCCTTCAGCAGTGAGTAAATTGAAGGGAAACCGGCCTTGAGTTTAGTTGTGTTAAAAAGCAACAACAATCAAGATGACGGTAAATAGTAGCAAAAAATTAATAATAATGATTTACAATACTTCATCTAATAAAATAAAATAAAAATAAAATAGAAATTTGAATGATTTCTGTTGTTTATTTTTGACCATGTCAACAATTTTTTTCAAAGAGTTTTTGGGACTATTAAACTCCTTCTTGTTGTTTATGTTGTTAACATGATGTTCCAGCTGATCCATTCTATGGCCTTCTTCAGGTGTATTATCCGAATGTGATGGTGGTAAACAGAAATTTTTCTATCCAATGGTAGTAATGCTTATAAGAAGGATTCCAGTATTTTCCTTTCCTTGTTAGGCCTGGATTTCCATACCTTGTCCCTGTTGAGTAATTGGAAGCCATGTTGAATTGAACTCCACACTTGTCTGTTTCTTTGATTTTTCTTAGTTTCCAACAGCGTTCCCCGTCTATAATCCGGACTCCATATGTGGTCTGCCATTCCAGATTTTCGTGTTTCGCCTTTGATTATGGCTTTTTTATGTTCCTTGAGTCTGACCTTGAGAAGCCTGCTAATTTCTCCTTTATAATTCTTCCCAAAATGTTGTGTTAACAACACAAACAACAAGAAGGAGTTCAATCATCCGAAAAATTCTTTGAATGTTAATGACCCTTCTCAAAACTATAGACAGTATCTTAACAGTTTTTCATCAGCCCTTAAAGAGAAACCTGTAATGAGCTTTACAGCACAAAACTCTAAATAGCCATGTGACCCTCAGAAGTATCTAATCTGATGGTTTTAGTGTCCGCTGCCATTTTTCCAGGGAGGGGGGGAGGCAAAAGGATATATTTCCGGGAGGGGGGTTATATTCGGAATATATCTTAGCAACAACCCTGTTACTAGCGAAGAATAATACCATCTTTTTATATTTGTACATTAAGTTGGAGTTGCATAAAACAATTGTACAACACCATTATCCTTTATTGACTATAAGGTTCCAACTTTCAAACCCTCTTACCCTAGCTGAGACGGCCTGAGTGGGGGGGTATTAATCAGGTTTTACTCTGCAATGATTTATAGTATTTGTATAAAAGATCTACCTCTATTTTAGTCATTTGCTAACCTTACCTGAGCCTGGCACAAGGCCACAAATGTGGGTCTCGCAGTAAAGACCAAACTCACTATAGTAGTAATGTTCTATAAGACTAGCTTATTAACCATTGCTTCACAGAGAGGCTTTTAAGTAAGCCCTACTTTTAAATGAGGTCATTCATATTTGCTTCTTCAAATTCATTTCAAATAGTAAAATAAAAAGTAAAAATCCTATAAAATAAAAGATTAAATTCTTTAAATTCTTATGCCTGTTTATTTTATAGAATAAAGAGCAAAGTTTAAATGAAAATTAATTTAGTTAATATCTAAAACTAATTATTAATTTAAAAAAAAAAATTAAAATAATTTATATTGCAGTCAAATAGATGAATTGCCAATTTTATATTTTGCCATATTTTTGAAACAATCTATTTGCTTGTAAATAACTTCTGTAAAAGAATTTGAAATGAATTTAAATATTTAAAATTCAATGAATTTTGATAACTGAAAAAAAATCTATTCTTAAATGATCATGTTTATCTAAAAAACATTGTTTTTTTTATTGTACAACGAAATATAAATATTCATTTAAAAGAATCTCGAATGTATTGTTACCAACAACTTCCATTAAAAACTTATGCTGTTCTTATAAAGGAAAAATATTCTTTCATATTAAAGAAACAGCCTTATTATTATTATTTACGCCATTTGTTAAGCAATTTTGATTCTTCAATTAATGAAACAAAATAAAACGTTTTACTTTTTAAAAACTTGTGTTACGACAGTTATTATAGTGATAACAGATTGACATAACTCGAAAACAACAAAAATCTTGACATTTCATAAAAACTTCAACAGCATTCATATTCATTGCCAAATAGAGTTTTCAAGACAATAGACTTGGAAAGAACAGACCCAAAGCGCCGTGACTTTTAGATCTAAGCATTGGAATAAAGAATTTCATGCTTTCAAAAATGAAATGTCTTTCCCTTATTTTGTATAAAAGAAATGACACGTGTTCTCACCTGGCAAATATTTAAGCTCTGGAGCAAGAAAATAGGGAATATTTCCTATAAGTCATGGATGTATATTAGTAAATATAGAATGTACATATGTAAGTATATGCATAAGTATATATACCTAAATGTGTGCATGTATACTGAGTCTATTTGCATTTAGATTTACATAAGCATGAAATTGCATTTAGTACACATTGATTTATTTGTGTATGTGTGTGTGTATGTATGTATGTATGTATGTATGTA
>VCCN01001152.1:5116098-5127484 GCA_006491835.1 Architeuthis dux
AAACTGAAGAAACCCATGTTGACAGTTTTTGTTGATGGTTTCCAAATCTCCAAAATTAAGTTTTGATGCTTTGTATCAAGTTATTTCTTCTTCAGAGAAAATTCTAGAAAATATTAGGAAGAATAAAGAACATATAATATTGTTCAAATTAATTCAATAAATTAAATGTTATTCGTTCTTATAATTGGGTGAAGTATTGTAACACAATATTTTTATTAATTTTGACTAGTTTTTACCTTCATCTTAATTTTTAGTCGAATTTAGCCTGAATTAAAAATTGTAAAAAAAAACAACTAAAAATTAAGATGAAGATGAAAACTAGTCAAAATTAATGAAAAAAAATTAAATATTGTTCAAAAAATAAAAAAACAAACTTAAAAAAAAAATGAATTATTGAAAAACGACTTTCAGAATTGCTTCTTTTCCTTTTGTCTGTTGGTAATTGGTTGAAATTCTCAAGACAATAACTTGGAAGACAATTCTCAATACGTACTCACAGACAATGAGAAACAATTAGCTGAAATAAATTCAAGAACTATTTTCACTTATATTTTTCTTTTTGACTTTTTTCTATTGTTATTTTGTTTTTATTTTTACCGAATATTAATAGTCATAATTCAACCCACTTGGCACCTGGAATTATTTAATTCAATCAGGTGTGTGTCTTCATTCAATATCTGTCAGACCTTGTCACATAATTATGAAAATTATTCCTGCAGAGAGAGAATAAATTATTGCTTTGCAAGACAGGCCAGCTCAAATGGAGATGGTTGATCCGATTAAGTTGGGGGAGCAGAGGGGATGTCCAATTGGAAAACTCTTTCAAACCGACCCCCTTCCCAACCAATGCCAAATATTTTCACCACTTTTAAAAAAAGTAAAAAAACAAAAAAACAATTATTTATTTTGATAATTTTGTGGCGATAGAGAGAAAATTATTAAATCATCTGGAAAATTTGAAGACAAATATCATTAACCAATTAAAATTTATGGTAAATAAAAAGTTTGAAATGAATATCGGGGATATCTTAAGTACAAAACTGATAACAGGGGAGAAAAGTCTTTGCACCTGTCTTATAACTGATATAAACAGATCTAGTTAGTTACTCAATAGAAGCTGACCAATATCTTTTGGCAGTATGCCGTGTTGGGGGTGATCAATTAAATAATTAGAAAAAGGTGTGATCAATGATTAAGTTACTTCTCTCTGCTTTTGTTGGTCAGTAATCACTAAAAAAAAAATCTGAATTTTCAAAAACCAAGGTACCAATTTAGCATAAACTTACATTGCAAATTTAACCCACCCCCAAAAACCTATTTCGGGGAGAATTTAAAAAAAAAAAAACAACCTAATTTTACAGCAGAATAGATGAGAGTGATTCCTAAAAACATACTTGAAAGTACAGAGGAAGTTGCTTATTGTGATCACTTTGGGATGGAATCTTTTAGATAACAATAACTGGCAGATGCCAATAAGCAAAAGTTATACAATTTACATTCATTGTTATAAATTCATTGTTAGGTTATATTATTAAATTCATTATTAAAACACCTTTACATTACAAAAAAATCAATATGATTATTATAAATATTTGAATATAGTTTTTAATTCATTTTTAAAAAAGTGTGATCTTGATAACAATGACCATTTGATAACATAATCCATGATTATAAGAAAATGGCTTCCTTTTTATAGTACTTTTTAAAAGAGTCTTTTTTGTATGCTTCCATTGTTCTAAGTGAAAGCCTGAAAACTGAAAATTAGTTGGTGTCTCTGTACTCTTATTTAACTTGTTCTTTTCGAATTAGTTATGAACAAAATGAAAAAAGAATTCAGATAATGCATACAAACCGTCATGAAAAAGTCATGAAAAAGTATTAGTGGATATGATTTGTAAATAACAGTTTAATCAATCAAAACTGAGAGAGCATTACAGTTCAAGCTGTATTATTGCAATTATAAACTTTAAATTCTATGATTATTAGAAACCGTCAACCAAAACTGTCACCAAAACTGTCAACATAGGTTTCTTCAGTTTTTAAGCTGGGCTGGCTGGCTGGCTGGCTGGCTGGCTATGTATGTATGTTATCCTGCATACAGAACAAATGGAGCTAGAGGGCTGAAAATTTTAATAACATTTTTAAGTTGGTCTGATTGGCTAAGTATCTATATATTCTGCATACAGGCCACAGTAATGGAGCTAGAGGACTGAAAATTTCAATATTTACTCCTTATTATATCTTGAAAAAACTTTTTTTTTCTTTGACAATTCCCCTCCCTAAACAGGTTTCTAGTGGGGGGTTCAATTTGCAATATAAGTTTTTGTTAAATTGGTCTCTTTGTTTTTGTCCAGCAGCATGTTTTTTGCCTGTTTTTTTTTTTTTAAATTCAGCCTTTTTTAGTGATCACTGCCCAACAAAAATCGAGATAAGTAACATTCATTGATCACCCCTTTTTCCAATTTTCTAATTGATCACCCCCAAGACAGCATGTGCCAAAAGACATTGGTCAAGTGACGGTTTCTATAGAGTGACTAACCAAACCTGTTTTATAGATATTTTAAATTTCTTGGATTTTACAAATTAAGTCACCAAGTGAGCATTTCAACTAATTAGCTGGCTTTGTGGCCTTTTGGCTAAGATCAAAGTGTAGTATCTGTTCTTCGAAACCGCCATGGCCTCGAAGTTCAGAGAACCACGGCCCTTCAGGGGTCCTTGTGGCATGCTCTGGTATCATCCTGGGAGAAGTTGCACAGGATATCTTGGCCAGCTGGTCGGGAGGCGATCACCATTAGCATGCTCAGGATTCGTCCTAAGAATCTTTTGGGATCTCCAACCCTCTTTATCTCGGTCCTCGTGGCATTTGTCTCAGCGACAGGGATTTGGGATTCTCCCCCCTCAAGTCTCTAGTCATGGGGACATGGGATCCCCCCCTACTGAAATCAGCACTAAATGACCCACCAAGGGTCGATGTACCGTTAAACAAAACAAACAACTCATTAGCCATCTCATGTTGGAGAACAATCATTCATATTAATTTATGAATGCTATGAGATCCTACTTTCAGTTTCAGTTTCACTTTTGCTCTTCCTGTGGTCATTATGAAAGTCAGAAGATGTTCATCTAACAATTTAAGCCAGAGACAAATGAAACACTGGTAATGGATAAAAAGAGGCAGGTTGATTTTCCTTGCTAATATTTATTCATGAATAATGCATCATGTCTAATTTGTCCTCCCATTATTGTTATTATCTAATCCTCATGGAATCATAATGAAAATCAGGAATTATCCGTCCAGCAATTAAAACTGCAGACAAAAGAAAATATTTGAGCTAGATTACAAAAACTGGTTTGATTTTGTTTCTCAAATATAAAATTCATGAATAAAATGAAACAAACACATGAGGAGCATGAAGTCTAATTTCACTTTTATTGGTGATTTTTATCACTCGGGCAATTAAATTTCGGGATTAACATAACATTGTTTTTCTATCAAATTATAATGAGGATATGAATTTGGTTTTTCTTATTAATATCTATGTAGGCCTGATATCGAGCACTAGTTTCATTGTTGCTCTTATTATTCAGTCTGGGGCTTTAATCTCAGCTTGTAAAGACTAGAAATAGCCGAGTGTAAGTAATGAGAAGCAGTACTACTTATTGAATTTACTAAGTTAATTAGTAATATACATTACATACTTATTGAATAGTATGTATTTGATATTCATTAAATGCACAGGAAACAGATTTGATTTAGGACATAGATCAATGCTAATGTCTGAATCAAAAATAGAATTTGAATATTTTGTACCAGTGTTATATTAAACTTCATGGTTTATAGTAGCCTTATAATTAATTATTGCATGTATAACTTAAAGGGTTATAAGAAGCTAGATATTTATTTAGTGTGTAGAAAAACAACAAAAGATTAATTTTCAAAGTATGATTATTTCATATTTCTTTTTTCTTTTCACAGTAAAAAGCCTAAAAGATCAAGTGTTAGCTCATTGTGCTAATATAATACATCTCTGTAAAGTAAGACCCAAGGACAACAAAATTGGGAACTACACAAATAAGAACAAAGAGTAAAATCTTACAAAACAAAAAAAGGGAGAAAATATTAAAGCTATAATGAGCAACTAGCATTCCAGGGGAAATTATGAATCACCGCCACCCATATATGCTGTGTTGGGGGTGATCAATTAAAAAGTTGGAAAAAGGGGTCAATGAATAAGTTACTTCTCTTGCCTTTTGTTGGGCTGTGATCATTATAAAAGGTCTGATTTTCAAAAAGCATGTGGGCACAAACTAGTGACCAATTTAGCATAAACTTACATTGCATATTGCCCCCCCCCTCTAAAAACCTATTTAGGGGAAATTTTCAAAAAACAAAAAAACATTTTCCCCACTCATTGAGGGGAGTGTGCGTGCAAATTTTCAAGTTTCTACTATGAACAGTTAGGGCTGAGCAAAGTCCGGATACATCGATAGCTACATAGATTTTGAATCAAGAAATGGATAATTTTATATCTGACAGAATATTATAATTATATAAATGTCAGAACACATGAATAACCTAAACCCAGCAATAAACCAGTGTTGTGGGTAGTGGTGATTAATAAAGAGGGAGAGTCTAAAATATAAACCAAGACTTGACATAAACACAGAATGATAGAGACAAGAGAAAAAAGAGGAGACACTGTTTTTAACAAGAGGTATAAAAACCTTTCAGAGGGACTAATAATAAAACCACAAAAGCCTAAAAGACAGATAGAATACAGGAGGAGGCACGGTGTGAAGACACAGTGTGGGAGAGTGATATTAGAAACAGAAAGAGAGGGGGGATTAGGGATCAAAATAGAAAATAAAAATGACACAGGTGAGAAAAAAAAATGGAAGGGAAAAATTTGGGTAATAGACAAGCTGGAAGAAGCTACCACCATTTTTGAAAGGAGATGAGTGAATGCTTACCAGGGTCTAAGTGTTCGCTTTGCCAGCCTTGGGACTGACTACTCATACTGGATGATTTGTTGTAGTAGTTTTCTGTTTCGTCACCAACACTTTCAACATCATCATCTGCTGGGGATATAGAACTTATGGTGTTGCTCTTTAAGCGTTTGTTTGGGTTCCCTGAAGGACTTAGAGCAGGCTGGCCGTTGGCCATGTTAGGATGCGGGAGTCCGACCATCGGCTGTGGGCTATAGTTGAAGTAGCTGGGACTATCTGTTTTACTGGAAGTTAACATGGGGTGTGTTCCATTTTGAGGCATCATAATTGAAGCTGCAAGTATAGAAAAAGAAAAAAAACATCAGTAAATCATGGCTGTAAGAGAGTACCATACAAAAGAAATGTGATCAGACATACAAAAGGCAATACCAGCCTTTGGACAACACTGGAAGATAAGATGATTCAAAGAATCCTCTAGCATGAACAGCAGAATCAGAACAATCTACCCCCGTGGAATGGATAAGGGATTTGGTTCAAAATTCCCAGAAGGTTACCAACTATGACAGACACCTGAAGAAAACCGGAGAGTACAACAGACGCAAAATGAGGACACTATTCTGATAAATCTGTATAGTAATTAAAAATTTCACTTTGAATGTTTTTAAGTACAAAAATGCATCAAAGTACAAAATTTATACTAAAGTGTATCAAAGTACAAAATTTATACTAAAGTGCATCAAAGTATAACATTTATACTAAAGTCCATTAAAGTACAAAATCAATCAACCGTCTAATACCAAATGCAACCTCAGACACCTCTTTGATTGTCTTGGCAGTAATTCATATTTGTTAAATTATTGAAAAAGTGTACTGTAATATTAAGTGACTGCATTCAATCAATTATATCTAATTATGAATCAATATGAAAAGGGTCCAAGATTGATTGGGTTAACAATCTGATTTAAAGGCTACATCAATATAGATATAAACAATTTCACAGTAAAATGTGTTTGCATACTTGTTAAAAATTCTTGTAATGAATTGTATAAATGATAGCTGAAAATGGTCCCAGAACAAAGCGAAAAAATTATAGTGAAGATGAAAGCCCCATAAAATCTCTACAGAACAGTTATCAAACAATAATAGCAATCCAGGGAGTAAAAAAACGAGATACGCAAAACTCTGAAATAATTAGTACATAAAGTATAGGAAAATAGTTCTAATAACAAATGGATGTAAAGTTTTTTTTCTCCATTTTTGTTATAAAATAAATAAATAAATAAATAGAAAGAAAAGGAATTTACTTGAGAAAAAACCCAAAACAAAAGCAATTTCTATGATTTATTTTTACTGCCCAACCCACACAAACAACAACTAGAATGCTATTTAATAAACAATGGGTAGAAAAAGATGGCCTGTCTTTCTTTCTCTGTTCCTCTCTGCCCCTTCCTCTTTCTTTCTCTCTCTCTCACACACACATTACTATGGTAACAAAACAAGGTAAAAAACAAGGCAACCCCCTTTGTAGACTTGGTAATGCCATATAAACCATAGACATGTATTGAACAGATTAAGTGTTAACACAAAACAAACAAACAGACAATAAATCTTTTTTTTTAGTTGATCTTCACCTTCAGTTTTACTGTTTTCATAGATAGTTTGTCTTGGACTTGCTTCCTCCAATGCCTCATGGGACAGCATCGCAGGGTAAGGCCCATCACGCCCCCATATCTTACACATACAACAACAGACCTTGGGGAAGGCCTATGTCCAACAAGGGACTTTAAAGACTGATTATGATGATGATGATGATGTTTCGGCCACTTCTAATCAACAGAGAGTGGATGGGAAGTAAGTTCCAATTCTAAAATGTTTGTCTAAGTAATTCATAATTCAAAATGGTATTCATAATATGTGTGTAGTTATATAAGTTATAAATCTATATTGTTTAAAAAATTAATATATATTTGATAGAACAAGAACAACTTTGACATGAGCCCACATTCATGGAGCAACTTGTGAGAACAGATGATGACAAGCAAAACTATCATACACTATGGTAAGAAAACACAAGATGAAAAACACTATGGTAAGAAAACACAAGATGAAAAAACAATAACCCACTTTGACTTGATAATGTCATATAAACCAAAGACATAAGTAGTAATATTACAGGTGTTCCCGAGTTAATGACCAGGTTCCATTCCGATGACCAGGTTACTAAAGGAAATGGTTGATGAATGGAGGCCTTGTTTTAGGGCTTAAAAATCAAACGTTCAACCCAGTTTATCTTTTTCAATTCAATTGTTTTAGATCTTTGCTTATAAGGCAAGGGTCCATATTTGGCTTTTTAAAAGCTTTACTACTATCCTCTTTTATGGGGGAGGAAACGCTTTGATCGTGTTCCAACAGTTTTCACATTGTTGGCAGGCCTTGCGGGTTTTATATGCATAAATGGTTGGTACGATCGGAAATGTGATTGATTGATAAACGAATAGGTCATTAACAGGGGACACCTGTATTTTGAATTTCTTAAATGAAGCATTGTCAATTATTATTAATTTTTGACGAGTATTTCTTTAATTTTGATTTCAGTTGCTTTTTATCACAACTTAATTGTTAGTAAGCGGCACGTATTGGAAATAAATTAAAGTTAAGAATAAACATAGGCGTACGAGCCAGAGGGGCATGGGGGGCAACTCCCCCTAAAAGATTAGTGCAAAACAGTGTAAAATTTTCGGGCAAATCAAGCCCTTTGCTCCCCTTAACCAAACAGTTTCATACGCCTATGGGAATAAAGAAATACTGGCCAAACATTAACAATGAACCAAAGTTGTATTGAACAGCTCAGTCTAAATACTTTGTGCAGAAGTCTTTTTAAAAAATACTCACTAATTTTGCATATATGAATTTTTGGGTGTTAGCTGTGGGTAGACATAAGTGAAATTTGAAAGTGAATGTTAGAAATTACTAAGATATTTACAAATATATCCAGGGGTGCAGTGCTGCCGGAACTCACTGGAGCGCCACTCCGGCACCTCTGTGAAAAAAAAAAGCCAAAATAAATGAACGAGACGAAATGCTCCAGAACCTAAAAAGTTGTCACTGCACCCCTGAATATATCTAATAATCTGTGTAAAATCCAAAATCCCTTTTTTAATTTTCTCTAACATTGAATAACTCAAATCACACACATTTGTTTTAAAACCCATAAAAATAATCAAAAAACTTTAATCATATATATAACTAGCATTCCAAGGGAAATTATGAATCACAGCCGCCCATATATGCTTCTTTTTACCTCATAAATTAAACAGTGCTGGTGGTGGTGGTAAAATTAAGTTACCTTGATGAAAATGCTGCCAGTATGGTTTGAAACATAAATTCAACAATTAAAAGAAAAAAACAATGAATAAGTTACTTCTCTTGCATTTTGTTGGGCAGTGATCACTAAAAAAAGTCTGAATTTTCAAAAAACAAACATGAATGCTGCTGGACACAAACTAAGGGATCAATTTAGAAATTTACATTGCAAATTGGACCCCCCACTAAAAACCTATTTAGGGGGGGAAATTAAAAAAAAAAAAAACAAAACTTTTTTCCTTACTCATTGAGGGGAGTGTGTATGCAAAATTTCAAGTCTCTACTATGAACAGATTGGGCTGGGTGAAGTCATACATAGATACATAGATACATGGATACATAGATACGTAGATACATATAAATGTCAGAACACATGAATAACCTAAACCCAGTGTTTAAACCGGCCTGTGGTGGGTAGCAGTGATTAATAAGAGCCGTGTTTGTAACATTTATAATATCAGTAACAGCCCTCTTCCCATCCAATCCTCTTATTAAACTACCTAACTTTCTTTTCTCCCTTTTCCTTTTCCCAACCTCTTATTAAACTACCTAACCTTCGTTTCTCACCTTTCCTTTCCTACCCTCTTATTAAACTACATAACTTTATTTTCTCCATACTCTCTTCCTAACCTTTTATTAAACTACCTAACTCTCAGCTGTCACACTTATAGTATCAGTAGCAGAAATCAGTTGAGCCAGTTGTTGTACACTTATGATAATTGTTTAGCAAAGCGACTAGTATAAATAAAAATGTGATGACACCAAACAAATCTAGGTTTTTATGAGAATAAACAACACTTACTGACCAATAATCCTCAAATTCGATTTCTATCATTAGAAACAGATAAAAAAAAAACCGAAAGATTCATATTGCGTCTCAAATTCTCTCTGAAGGGAACGACCTAAGATCAATTCGCAACACTGAGTCTTTTATTGGAAATCAGGGGATGTCAAAGAGAGAAGGAACCACTTTACCAAATATTCACTTGGTAAGCACCAAGGATTACAATGGTTTTATGACTAATCTTCTTTTGTCTTTTATCCCCTAAGGAATCCGAAAGTCAATCTGATGGCACCAAGATCAACAGAACAACATTTACGCTAATTTTACGGTGTCCCCTTTGACATAAGTCAAGCCGGATTAGTCAAAATAAAAACAAAACCAAATGATCAATTGATAGATAGATAAGAAGCTAAGTACAGGAGTTGAAATACAGGAAATCCTCGACTAACGCGGTTCTGATTAGTGCGTTTTTGATTAATGCGTTAACAAAAGATTTGATTAGCACAGTAATTAATGGCTAATTCAAAATAATTTAGTTTGTGATAAAATAAATTTTCTATTGTACTTTTTTCCAAAACGTTTTTTATGGTAAGGGGCCTTTAGTGTTTGTGTGCACACTTTTGATAAGCAAACCATACTAGGATTTAAAAATCTACAAAAAATCAACTAATTGTTGGATTTCAATACAATTTTTAGTATTTATTCATTTGTGAATGAATTCCTTTATAAAAATGGTAATGCCACAAAGAATGGACTCAGTGAGTTGAGTTTAAACTCTGGCTGGTACAGTTTGTGTTCACTTCAAACTAATGCCCTTGTGAAAGGTACAAATCCAACTCTAAAATAGTGTAGGTTGAAGTGAGTGACACCCCTTTCAGTGTTTGTCGTCTCTTAGTCTAATTCACATACCACAAACAGTCTGAGTAAGTAGTAATGTGATATGTGGAACCCAAGCAGGGACAGCTGAAGCCATAGCCAGTGTAAGGGCACTACTTACTTACAAAAAGATTGAGTAAGTGTTGATAAGTAGACAAAGTCAAATATATTCGTAGATTGTTAGTGTACAAAATAGATGGTAAATATGAATAGATATGGAAAACAGATTGTGAGTATATATAAAGATTATCACACAGACATAATCAGGAATAATAATGTGTGTGTATGTTTGTGTGTGGCATCCATATACATATAGTAGAGGTAATTTGACAATGTGGAAATGAAAGATTGAGAAAAATGTGTTACGTCTCAAACATATTTATTATCATTAAAATAAGCCTTGATGCATTTTGCTGAGTTTCATTTGGGCTCTTCAGAAGCTCTTTTGCCGTGCAGAAAACTCATGTGTGTGCAATCCAACTTCTCTTCGTTTTTCTCAATCTTTCATTTCCACATTGTCAAATTACCTCTACCATTCTGTCGGATTACCTTACATCCACATAACAAACATATATATACAGGTCTGGTTAGTCACTCTATAGAAACTGTCACATGACCAACATCTTTTAGCAGCATGCCGTATTAGAGGTGATCAATTAAAAAATTGGAAAAAGGCGTGATCAACGAATAAGTTACTTCTCTCCCCTTTTGTTAGGTGGTGATTACTAAAAAAAATTGGAATTTTCAAAGAAACAAGCGCGAATATTGCTGGACACAAACTAAGTGAACAATTTAGCATAAAATTACATTGCAAATTGAACCCCCATTAAAGGTTTTGTGAGAATTTTTTAAAAACAACAAAAGTGTTTTTTCTAGATATGATAAGGAGTAATTGTTGAAATTTTCAGCCCTCTAGCTCTATTGGTGCAGCCTGTGCATGTGACACATAGATAGATATATAGCCTGCCAGCCAAGCAGGAAGAATCACTTAAAAACTGAAGAAACCTATGTTGACAATTTTGGTTGATGGTTTCTAATACATAGATTTAACATGATGACCAGTAGAAAGTATGTATGTATATTTAAATACATGTATTAATATACATGTATGTTTCCATGTTTTTCTTACAATACATGTCTGTCTAACATGCATCTGTCTGTGTGTCTCTCTTTGTAAGCTCTGTTACTCTCAATAAAAAATGATCACGCTAACCCTTCCCAGCCTACATGCATGAAATATTCACTAATACAGTATCATTACTTCTCAAAATAGAATATTTAATTGGACCCTAGCCTACAAACAGGTTTTGTTTATAGATAGACAGTCAGTAAGGAATAAACTTACTAACCATGGCTTGTAAAACTATCACACCAATTATTGCTGTAGAGCAGATGAGGATAGGGTGTTTATGAATA
>VCCN01001152.1:5134246-5144761 GCA_006491835.1 Architeuthis dux
TAAAAATTTCAAAATAAAATTTTCAATTCACTTACAAATATATAATCAAAGCCATGTATTTAAAAGATAAAAACAATTAGAAATATTTAAGAAAATAAAAATTATTACAAAGACTTATAGAGAAATTACTTTTTTAATGAATTCACACCTCTTCATCGGGCAAAAAAACAGTTACACTACTTTATCAAAATATATATCTTTTCTAAATTCAGACTTTTTTTAGTGATCACTACCCAACAAAAGGCGAGAGAAGTAATTTATCCATTGATCACCCCTTTTTCCAATTTTTTAATTGATCACCCCTAACATGGCATGCTGCCAAAAGGCTAAGAGGTTACAGCCAAATCACACTGGATACACTGGTTCTCTTCAGATCACCAAAGTTAAGTAAGCCTGGTCAGTCTTTAGATGGGTGACCATTGTAGAATACCAGCAGAACAAAGCTTTGACAGGCCTAGCAAGCCGGAAGCGGGTCTTAATAACAATTGCCCATGTGTACCTAACCCCACGACACTCTTGATTAGGGTAGAAACAGGGAATGATGATACTTGATACAAGTGGTACATCACAAGTCTTAATATTTTATTCAGTAAATTATCTTCAGATATACTTTTAACTTTATATGCAAATACTTTTTTTCTGATCATAAGCCAACAGGAGTTTTGCTCGATAACCATCTGTATTTAATAAGCTTAACAAACCAGACACCTTGTATCTGATGAAATCTAGTCTCATAGTCTACCCATTTAGCTATTTCTTGGATTGTTCAGAGTAAACAATATCAGTTACTATCTTTCGTGCTGACAACATCAAACAATATCATGGAATTTATTTTAATGTATTTTCATTCCAGTAGAAATGCAAAATGAAAGAGAATCTTTTCATTTAATTTTCTTTTTTTTTGCTTACATACAGCAATGGCTTCAACAAACATTAGATCAGGCTTGGAGTAAGAAGCTTGAATGATGGGGAAAGCAAGTGATTTAAAATGAACACCAGTGAGTTATGGGCCCTGATTTCCTTAAAAGAAAAGCAAGGAAAGTAAAAAAACAAAACCTTTTTGATAGATTTGTTAATAACTTGAAAAACACAAAAGTTTACAGACGAGACAAAGGAGGGGCAAAAGCTAAGCTGAAACTAGAGGAAAATAACCCAAAAAAACTTCCCCACCGTCCAGCTCTAAACATTATCTACTTCAAAATGAATTAGATGGCTAGAAAATATTTGCTATGGAAAATTGGTTGGAAGACTGAGTCAATAACAGCACCTATAGTTTTTATATTTTTCACATAAAATGGAGAAATAATGTTTGATCTCCGAGCCAGATGATATTTTCTTTGATTTGCGATTGATTTTGTTCGTTCGAGTGGGAAATTACCTGCAAACAAAACAGGAAGACGGCATTCAATAAATTGTACATTTCAGCCAAAGACAATGACCCTCCCTCTAAAAAAAAAAAGAACGAATTCTCTCACTCTCTTTCTGTCTGTATTGCTTTCTAGCAAAACTTGTTTTAGATGGTCAAGCCAGAAATATAACTTAATTCCAGCTTAAGAGTGATAACAGAACCGGGTAAATAACAGAGGAGGCTAGAATTGGTTCATCTTTCTGTAGGCACACACAGCAATAAGAATTGAATAAACTAGAAAAATTGCATCTCTCTCAAAGTTATGCTTTATTTTACAAATAGTAATGGCACAAATTATTAATGAATTTTTAGTTGTTATAGAATAAACAGCTATCAGGATAATTCTTTGGACCATACTTGCTTAAGGAACGCTTTCGGCAGCCATTAAACTCAATATTAAATCACTTCCTATTTATATAATTTATATTATAATTATTAGCAAATAAATAAATAAATAAATAAGGGAAACTACTCTATAATTAGCATTTAATGTACCTGGACTTATCTCCCTTGAGAAATCGGATCATTATAATATAGATTATCAGGGTGAGCACAAATGCAGACCCCTACACTATTATTATCAAGTTGTAAATTTGGCTTTATTCTCCAAGTTAGAGCATTTTAACGTTATTGCACTAACAAAAAATTTGGAAAAATTTTAAAAGGAATAATGAACATTTTGTGTCTGATCATTTAAGAATCATCTTCTTAATCTTACAGCTAATATCTAACATTGATTGCAGTGATATGGTTAACGAGTAGCAATTATGTGGGGGACCAGTATTTAGCTTTCTTTTGTTTGATAATTATTCTTAATTTATTGTTTATTCAAGAGATTGCATTAGAATCTCAACAAGTTGATAATTTCCAAGGGATCTTTTTATCCTTATCTTTGAGTATTCAATTCCGTCAATTATCAACATAAGGTGTCAGAACTTCAAGGCATAGTTCAGTGGTGTGAGTGTGAGATGGTAGAACAAATGGTGGAATGAATTGGTTATTAAAAAAATGGCTTCTGATATTTGATATTTAGAAATAAGCAGATGAAATGAAGGTTTTATGCAAGAATCAGGGTGAAGGCATCTTGGAGAAATACATGCACACAAACACACACACATTGGTTTTTATTGAGATGATCACATTATGTTTGTATTAGAATGTAGCTATCTTGGATGGTTCATCAGATAAGGAATTTGTTTCAGGAGCTAAATTCCCTGCCAAAAGCCCTGAAGGTTATGCAAATTAAGCAGAAATTATGGCTTAAGGCAAAGAAATGTATTCTTCACCTCACCGTATGATATTCCAAAGGTTCACGTTACAAGGAAATGATGATTTGAGATATTTTTATCTGAAGTATTAGGAGAGCAAGGAAGAATAAGAAAAGAAATTGAGTTTCATCCTAAAACATCCTCAGTTAACTTCATTAATTAATTACTAATGACTCTCAAGTCCCAAGTGGCGCAGTGAAAACTCTGTTGAAAACAAATCTGACCTTTATCAATATCAATATCTTCAGGCAGCTGTTCAACCAAATTTAGAAGAATCACAGGTTTGGTAAAGATGGAGTGCGGAGGAAACAGCCAAATATAAATCCTCCCTTTTGCCCTGATCCCCCATCCGCAGCATCAACCCCTACACTTCTCCGACGGTGTATCTCCTCATTGAAAGTCAAAGAGAGACAGCAAAGGTGATCTCAAGAAATCTCACCTGAATTGTTCAGTGATTTTTTTTTGTTTTTTTTCTTCCTTTGCATTTTACCGTTTGTTACCTATTTTCTTTTATGTTTGATGATTGAGATGATTGCCCAATACCGAGCAGGTCAAAATCGCTTAAAAATCAACTATCGTTGTTGGCTGATCTTTTAAAAAATTTTATTAGAAACTGTCAACCAAAACTGTCACCATAGGTTTCTTCAGTTTTTAAGCTGGTCTGGCTGGCTATGTATGTATGTATTGTGTGTACAGGCTGCACCACTGGAGCTAGACAGCTGAAAATTTAAACATTTACTTCTTATTATGTCTAGAAAAAACTTTTTTTTGTCTTTTGAAAATTCCCCCCACAAAGTAGCTTTTTAGCGGGGCTTCAATTTACAATATAAGTTTATGCTAAATTCGTCCCTTAGTTTGTGTCTAGCAGCATTCACGCTTTTTTTTTTTTTAATTCAGACTTTTTTTTTCTGCCCAGTGATCAAAGGTCGAGAAAAGTAACTTATTCATTGATCACTTCTTTTTCCAATTTTTTAATTGATCACCCCCAACATGGTATACTGCCAACAGACATTGGTCGCATGACGGTTTCTATTGAGTGACTAACCAGACCTGTTTGGAAAACATTTTTACATTGCATTTAAGTAAACATCAGGGAAAATGGTAAACAAATGTGAGGTCATTGTCGGTTCTCAAAGGTATTCTGTCAAAACGAAACAACTATTTAACTCCAATTACTCAACTTACACATACATTCTTTTAGGAAAATAAGAAAAGGAAAATTCAGTGCAGTGAAATTTTATCTTGAGTACAATACATCAGTTTTTAAAAATCAAGAAAATTGACTGGTGAAATGCGTGGTTCTTTTTACTAGTCGTGTTGAAGTAAATATAGTTGATCTGAATTTGAGACTATGAGTGAGTACTCTAGGTAAAAGACTGGCCTCTTCAAAGAATATTTTTGGTAAATCAGCTGTGGTCACCCATTTAAATCTGACATATTTGAATGTTGCTTACCCTTAGTATCAGATAAGAATCAATCTTATAAACATATGCAAACTGCAACTGTTATTGTTACTTTTGTTGATGACATTTTTAACTTGAAAAATACCCCTCTGGAGTGGGGGGGGGGGAAAGGGAATCCGAATTATATCTTAGTGGCAACTGTGTTATACGATAGGCATTCCACTCGCCATTTGTAGTGTAAGCAAGTATGACCCACCGTATGAACCAGATGTCAGATGATGCACTTGACCATTGATAGATACGCATGGCCTGACCTCATGTGACATGATGGCATGAGCACAAGCAAAATAATATATGGGAACATTAAGTTGGGCTTACATTAAACAATTCTACAGTACCATTATTGTTTATTGACTATAAGGTTCCAACTTTCAAACACTCTTGCCCTCAGTGAGAAGGCCTAATCCAGGGCAGGATGGAAGCCCATGTTTGGCAACCCATTGCTCTGACAACTGAGCTAGCTCAATCAGGATGCTATTATTTGCTTGTTGATGAAGATGCTATCAGCTTTAATGTCACTTCAGTTGCTAATGATAGATAAAAGTGGATAAGATCTCTTACTTAGGATTAGATACTGCTAAATACTTTTTTGGGAGAATCTATTTGGATAGGATTGTTTTGTTTACTCATGTGACAAAAGACTTTTTTCTGCTCAAAATATTACACTTTCAGCTCTTCCTTTGCCAAAAGGATTTATCTTTCAGGCAAATTTATTTGTGACTTTATCAAATAAAAAATCATTGAGAAGAAAACTATTTGTGATTCTCTTCAAATATTAATATCTCACAAATACAGCTTTTTTAAGGGTTATATTTCAATTTTAATTAATTCAGTTTAAGACAGACATTATGATTATACACTCAAATTTACATAGAATGGAAAGTATCCAACATTATTTAATTTTATTGAAGAAATTTGAAGAAAATGGTTGTAAAAGATCATAGACCTTTTGATAGTACAATAAATAGTCTCGTTTTATTCTTCATACAAAGAGAAATATTTCTTCCCAAAGAGATCGAATATATTTGTAACAAAACAATATCACTGTATCTATTTTCCATAAACAAATTTATCACCTTATCTATTTCCACCAAATTTCATTGAAATTCATTGAGAACTTTTGAAGATATTGTGTTGTGTGGACATATAGCTATGATGCAGGGTAGGTAAAAATCCATTGATCTGCCCCAACGTTTAATCACTTATTCTGCGGCCCATTGCCCACCCTTCCACATAATTTCATTGAAATTCATTCAAAACTTTTGGAGATATTGTGTAGACAAACAGACGGACGTACAGACAGACGAAGAGACACAAGTGAATACTCTCTACCAACGAAGTTGGAAGAAATAAATAAAAGATTACAGCAAACAAATAAACATTTGTTGCATTAAAAACAAAATAAATACAAAGAAGTTTCTGAGGTCATCTGATCTTTCCCATTGAAAGCAAAAGATATATTCAATACTTTTTAAATGAATATATTACTGACAATAAAAAACAGGCTTTATTCACATTGTATTTTTATACTTTTATGTGGAGAGTTCCACTGAATTTTATCTTCAATGCATGTAAATATGAGAATTCTTGCACAAGGTTTTAATTTACAAACTGAATTCTAAAGCACTTTTATAAATTTAAAGATCTTATTTTGCTATTTAAAAAAATGTTTTCAGCAAACATTTAAAAGTACATGACAAGAATATTTTAATCTTGATAACAAAACCATATTTCCAAACATTTGGTTTATATTTAATTCATATCTGATTGGACAAAAGCTTCCAACATATACCTCATTGAAGCAAAAAACTTTTTTATTTTTGTAATGTGAAACAAGATGAATATATTTTTTTGTTTCAATGAGAAAAATGAATAAAGAAAATATAACAAAGAAAATATTTTAAAATCCCAATATAAGGATATTTGGAGGACTACCGCTCATTGCAAATAATCCAAGCCCTATAACTCTTCATATTGAGCTTAGGTAGATAGATGGATCCCTAGTCATATACCAGCACATTAATATTTGCATAGTTTTTAAAAAAATCAAATGACTGTCTTATATACCAGCATATATGATATCCAAAATCTTTATCTACTTACGTCTTGTAACTCGAAGCAGTTCTTTCGCCGAGAACACTCCAGTTGCTATTATGCTGTCATTACCAGACACGCCGGAATGAATGTTTCCTGGAACTGAAAAAAAGAGAAGAAAAAAATTGTTAATTTTTAGGTTAAAAAAAAAAATGAAACATAATTAAGAAAATTATGAGGTAGAAAAATGTTCTCTTCCACACTGCAGTGATTCTGTTCTCGCTGGCTATATATGTATGTTTCACACATACAGGCCACACCACTGGAGCTAGAGGGCTGAAAATGTAAACATTTACTGCTTATTATATCAAGAAATAAATTTTTTTTTTGTTTTTTGAAAATTCCCCACCAAAAATCTTTAGTGGGGGGTTCAATTTACAATGTGAGTTTATGCTAAATTGGTCCCTTAGTTTGTGTCTGGGAGCATTCAGTGATCACCACCCAACAAAAAGATGAGAGAAGTAACTTATTCATAGTTTTCTTTTTATAAACCTAAATTTTAATAGCCTTCTTTGTTTGTGTTATATTCTACTAAACATGAAATAAATTTTAATGAAGAAAATGTTATATTACATATAGATAACTCCATATTGTTTTCAAGTTTAAATTCTATTGGCTAGAAAAAATGTCTTATACCCAAATTACATATTTTCTGCTGCTACAACCAATACAAAGTGATTCACCCCTCTCAGTAGCACCCTCATTACAAGCACATACCCATCAATTCTGTTATTTGTGTCAGCTGGTGTACCCCATTACCAAATTTTGTAACTTTTCTTTTCCTTCTGATCATGGGTGTCCACAGCCACTTTTCTAGGGCGGGTGCAAAAGGATGCATTTCCAGGGGGAGGGGCACAAAGGATATATTCGGCGAAGGTTTACTCTTTATTTCTGATTGCGCTATTATAAGGGTGATCAGGTCAAAAATTTCTTAGGATTGTATGACCTCAATTAATGCATTTTATGAAAGAGCACAGATTGAGGATCAGAAAACCTTTTATTTTTTCTTAATAGCCCAAAGGAATCAAAAGTTATACAAGAACAAAGTTTCGAAATTTGGAAGTAATTTTAGAATTTTAATCCTGTTGTTTGTATATGGGGAAGAGGCGTAAAAATACTACAAGAAGTAGCTGTCAATACATCAATATATGTTCTTTGTTTATTATAGTAATAAAAACAATTTACAAATTCTTGAAGTTTTATTCTTCAGGGATGACCTTTTGAGTAGATTATTTATATTATTTTATTATTGTAAATGACTAGATTAAATGAGTTGTAGTACTTTGCCAGAGGTGAAAATGTACCCCCTTGTGGATGCCTTTGCATCTGATGTAATATTCTTTTTCATAGATTATGAATTCAATTGTAGGTTTCAGGATATCCTAGTAATCACTTTTGTTCATTTTTTTGCATTGTGGCATATTTGAATTACGTGTCATTTGAGAAATTAATTTTGTATTTTTTTACATTCAAAATGGCAGATTAAGAACATTGGCATGAAGGTAGCAGTATATCCACCTGACTGACAATGGGTTACACTTATATGATTGAATCATATCAGTGTAAACCGTTTTCTTCTACAAACAAGTCAACAAGAATTAGGTTAGAGCCCATACTGTTCTATTTCTATAAAAACCTTATCTCATATATTGTCTCTTCTTTTCGTACCCAATTAACACAATTATTTTAATTATTATTTCATTTACCGGCTTCCGACCAACTCCCTCCATACCCCCCTCTCACTGATCACCCCCCTCTCTCTATCTTTCTTTCTCACTTGATTTTTTTTTTTTCTGATTCATTTCTGTGTTTGTTTGTTTGTAGAAGTCTTCTACAAACAAAAGACTTTTCAGCCCAATTTCCCAAAGCTTAGAATTCTGCCACCTCCTGGAACCACAAAGTCTTACATTTTACGCTGAATAGCTTTCAGAATTACAGGTTTCCTGAGTTTCCATTCGGAGTCCGCAACGTGTAATTTTATTGAAATATGACGTCACGTTCAAACTGCCACTTTGCAAATGAGCAGTCCTTGTAATTTTTGCAATGCTCTGTTGCATTTAATTACATGCTTCAATCAAAGCCTAATTATAGAAGAAGAGCATTATTGGAGCATTATTTTTATTAGTCTTTTTGTTATTATCTAATGGCAAATGTCATTATCATCCTGTTTGTCTACTCGTATTGAATATCATTACGTTTCTCGTAATTCAGTTGTCGACCTCAAAAGGAAGATTTTCTTGGCTCTGTACTCTCTCGCTTGCCAAGTCTGAGGGAACAGTGGGTGAATATCTTGAGAAAATTAAAATGAAACCATTCACCAGGATTAGGCCTTTTATTTTGGTTTCTTTTGTTTCTTTTCTTTTCTTTTTTTTATTGCAGACACAATTGAAACAAAATGAAATTTAAAAAAAGTTCCCCTTTGTTAAAGATGTCCTAAAATGAATGCACGAAAAAAAGTTCATTTGAATGATTTCTTGGTGCATTCTTTTTATAATATCATTCTTGCACTATATATATATATATATAGTCTGTAGAAACCTTTTTGGTTTTCCTGTGTTTTATTTATATAAAGAAAGCTAACGTTGAACAAGAAATCTTCAATTATAAAATTTATAGTCCTAAAGTATCCACAACTCTATTTCCTGCAAATTAGTTACTTTCTACACCCCCATCAATGTATTGTATTAAAATCTTTTCATTTTCATTTTACTAGTATTTAAATATTTAAAAAAATTTGCTGTTGTAGATCACACTTTATATAGGGGATCATCAGCTGTTTTCCCATATATATAAGTAGGTTTTTGGGTAGACTTTCTAGCCCCATGCTCAACTCTCCTCCTTCACCCAGAATACCTAACTGTAAGTTTTTTCTGTCAGAGTAACCTTCTCTTAGATGGACTGTCTTACAAGGCTAAAGGGCTCCAGCTTCCCTGCTATTTATCCATAGTTTAGGGGAGAAATGGATCCATGCCTCTCCCAAGGGCATTTGTGTGAATTGAATGTGAGCAGCCTTGAACTTGAACTCGGTCTGCCATTATGACACTCTGCATCTCCAAGGATTTAATATACTGCATAGAGTTTATGAATCACACCACTTCACCCCTGTCCAGAAAAAGTTGGCTTTTCTCTCTAAAAATCACTGAAAAAATGCATCATTTTTTTTAGATGTAGGTATAAAGATAGATTAACTGTTAATGTCATACACTGCTGGAAACCACTCCTAGGAGCTCCTGAGCTCTTCTGTAGTGGAGACTACGTTTGTTACACTGATTATGTAAAAAAAAAGTTGAAATGGAGGTAACTTTGATCAGTAGTTATCCTCCTTGTTATTACCATCTAAATTTTCTTGTATGAAACTAAGAGTTAATATATCTTTTTTACAGATAATAGTTCCCCCTTGATAAGCCAAGAAACAGCTTTCTCCTTCAAAGAAAGGAAAACTAATTGCCTTGCTCAAACTCAGTAACAGCTACAATGACATTCCGTAGCAGCTTGAATGTTCCCAGGACAACTACCAGGAGAGTTATGTTCAATTACAAAGAAAGGCAACACCTGAACAGGAAAATAGATTCAGAAAGAAACATCTTGGCCCAATCAATGCAATAAGGTTGTCAAGAATTGTAACTCAGGACAACATGCAAAGCCTCTGTGGTTTGGTCAAGAAACACAAAACTGTTGAAAAACAAGAACCATAGGTTCAACGATGCATTCGCCATCTGTGGTTGTAGTAGCAGGAGGAGGAGGAAGAGGAAGATGAAGATGGTTCATCTGAAGGTCTGGACCAAGTCTCATATCAATCCAACAGGATACGACTGAGAAAATTTATATTTAACATTACTAGTTGTGGTAGTAGTGGCAGGAGTAGGAGGAGGAAGAGAGGGGGGAGGAGGAAGAGGAAGATGATAATGATGATTCACCTTGAGGTCTGGACCAAGTTTCATATCAATCTAACATCATACGGCTGAGGAAATTGATATTTAACATATTAGGAACTGACAAACCCGACCGACCAACCGAGAAGTGTCTTATAGAGATGCTTTGGACGCATCTAAAAAAAACCATTTCAACACAAATTTTCAGACAGAAATTTCAATGAAATTTGCGTTTATTCCTGAGTTATGGTTAAAAAATCACAATTAATCCCCAGAAACTTTCAAGATAGGAAGAAATTGATAAGTTTATATCAAAGAGAAACCACCAACGATTGAGATAAAGTTATCAAATCTGATGATAAGTCATTTCACTTTTAGCAGATTTGAAAGAGTTTTGAGAAGAAGAGGAC
>VCCN01001152.1:5179835-5190525 GCA_006491835.1 Architeuthis dux
TCAAATATATCTATTCATCTATTGGAGCTACATGCATCACATATACACTGAGACCTACACATGGACAGTGTACTAACATGTCTGTATCTATATTCATGGAAACACACACACATACACACTCACACACACATATACATTTACCCTTAGATATACACAGTATATATGTTGAAGCTATTCTAATGATAGAAGTAGTTCTTTTATTAGTCATACGTGTGTAGTAGAGCCTATGATCTAGTATCTAGGTCTTGGACAAGACTAGGCTATATGCCCACTGTTAATAGTACATTCATGTACTTGTAAAATCTATGATACATCAGTGATGTAGCTTTGATAATCAAATGTGATGTCCCATACACAAACACACAGAGAAAATTTCCTGTAAATTTATAAAGACAGAAAAGTTATAAACTATTAATATTTCTTTGTGGGTCTAAATAACCCCTTAGAAAAAGGCTTCTATGGCACCAGTGGTGGACATCAACAGCAAGAATGATCAGCAACATGATTATGAACTAAGGAACTCTCCCACCCCAAAAATAGACAGCAGAATGAGGATATTCTGCCCCCACACTTTGATGGGGGCCCCTTGTCCCAACATTCCAAACCCTCCCCATTTACAACACCCTCCTGAAGAAGGCCTTCGGGTACAACGGCTGAAATGCTGTATTCAAAAAATGAACAAAGATGAGGACAACTGTCTGAAAAAATCTATACATATATTAATCTACATTTATAAACGTCTAAATGATTCATGAAAAGAGAGTGAAAAAAAAAAAAATTAATCCTCAACTTTGTTTTGGATGAGAACTGGTGGTTTTATGAAAGTGAGAGCAGACATTGTTCAGAAATATATTTATCTTGAATTTATAATCCTTCACCTCTCATACCAAGTGATCTTTAAAACTCCTGGAGAAGATCGGAGCTAATACGTTGAAACATCTTTGTTCACAAATATAAGTCAAATGGAACAACAGGAAAAGATTTTTTCAAGTGAGAAAATGGACAAATAAAAGGATCTTGCCTGAGAACTAAAGAGGTTGTGGAACATTAGAGTGAGGGTTGTGCTCATAGGTGAAATTTAAGGCACTGAAAATTTGAAAATTTGAAAATTCTCCTGAAAAGCAAGGCAGTGTTGGAGGGTCAGCAACAGTACTAAGGAGGGTGCTGGCAATTTTAGGAAACTTGCTGTCACTTGATCCCCAGTGACATTCACTAGACATGTATGAACATGCAAATGTATAATTAATAATTACCCGGATTTTGATATTTACACCTTAAATACGGAGGATTTTATAGTCCCAAAACAAAGAATTGTGTTTCTTGCATTATTGTAGTTAGTGAAGTACTTCTAAAATTTGCAATACTCACAAGCTATAGATATTGATTTGCAAATTAAAATTTGTATTCTTTCTAATGTTTGGTAAAAGAAAACTTGCTTGAATTACAAAAGTTTTTTTCTGTCTGAATTTTTTAGAAAAGGAATCATCATTATACATATGATTTATTCAGATTATTGGTATAGTACAAAATGCTGCCGGACACAGACAAGCAATGAGAACGGTCTACCCCTGTGGTTCGAATGGGGTGTGACAGGCACCTGAAGAAGGCTGTAGGGTACAATTGCCAAAATGTTGTGAACATATAAACAACCAAAATACTGATAATAGCCCAAATAAATCTATACATAATATGAAAGTTTTGAAAGAAAAACATTTCATTCAGAAATATGTGCAAAAGAAAAGAGGAAAAATGTATTTATTCAAGCAGCATTATGCTTGTAAAATCTTTAAATCTTTAGAAGCAAAAGGAACATTTGAATAAAAATGACTTCATTTGATTTTAAACTGATTTTAATTAAGTTCACAGCGAAATTAATGTGAAAGAAAAGGAGAAAAAAAGAAATCTTGTTTTGATTTGAAAGAATTGAATGAAAAAAAATGTTTTGAAAAGATATAAAATAATAAAAAATTGAATCTGGTATTCCTCCCTCAATTGGTGACCAAACACCAGGGACAAACGCTTATTATGCTTATTCCCCGTCCAGCTCTGGGAATAAAACCTGCTCATAAAATTAAAATACATGAGCAGGTTTTATAGCTACTAAATTTTGGGCTCAAACAAACACTAACAAAAAAAAATCTAAAATAATAAATAGTAACCACAATAAAAAATAAAGGATCCCCTTCCCTACAACCATAATAAAAAAATAAAGGATCCCCTCCCCCAAAACCATAATGAAAAAGGAAAGGATCCCTTCCCCACAACAACAATAAAAAAATAAAATGAAAATTATTTGTGAAAATAATGAAATGAAATAAAATTAAATGCAGAACATTTTAATTGTTTTTGTGATGGATATGAAAATATATTTTAATATTATTTATTTTTTATCCATCGATCATCTTAAAGCAGTTTTTAGGATATTTTCTTGATGGTGGTGGTAGTGGTGTGAAGGAATGGGGAGGGGAGATAGGTGGGTTACTATTAAAATCTATTTTGATTGCTAAATAAATAAATAAATAAATGCATACATATGCATGAGAAAATGAAATTTTCTACAAAAATCAAAATCATTTTATCTAATCCAGAATATTAAACTCAGGATTTTTCAAGAGAAATCCCATAAAATTGTTGGACAAATGAAAAATTAGTTTCATCATTGGTACAATTATCATTAGTATCACTGATGCCATTATTATCATTATTATAATCATGTTTACCAATACCATCACTGTAACCCCAACACCACAACCTACACTATTACGATTATAATTACCATCTCAGTATGGCGGAGTGGTTGGCCAAAAAGTTGACGGCACAAAGAATGGAATTAGTGAGCCATGTTCAATCTCCGGCTGAGATAGTTTGCATTCAGTTCACACTAATGCCCTTGGGAAAAAGCATGAATCCATCTCCTTTTTCCCCAGCTATGTAGTAGGGCAGGCTGGATTCTCTAGCCATGGTTGACGACCAGTCTATGAGACGGACAACTCTAATTCCAAAACAGGGAGAGGACCTCCTTATGGCCATTGTGGAACATGAAGACCACAGTGTGACACATAGAGCCCCCTGGTCATCCACGGCACCCCAGTCTGCCTCCAGGTGTCCTGACTATGTTTTGCTGCTGGACCTAGGAAGATTGGGAAGGTGAGGCTGATGGTGCACAACTCTCACTTACTATAATACAAGTCATGACTTCAGACTCTGACTTCAGTACCACAGGTTTGGCCATGAAGGACGAACATGATGATGATGTTGATGCTGACCAGATCCTTCCATGCCTGCCATTACTGTCCTAACCTCTGCCATGTTTTACTGGCAAATCTTTCTATCTCATCTCTCTATCTTATGTCTGGTCTTCTCCTACTATCTTTACTATTCATTGGGCACCAATCAACAAACCTTTTGAACCATTTGTTATCCTTCCTTCTTGCTATGTGTCCAGCCCTTCTCCATTTTTGTCGCTTAATTACTTCTATGATATCTCTCGGTGTGATTCTGAGTTTGTTTTCAAGTGTTTTTATTAGTTTCCATGTTTCACATCTGTATGTCATAGCCGGCATATACATTCATTGTATAACTTACGTTTTAATCCTACTGGCAAGTAGGCTCCCTCTACTTAGATCACTTAGCATGTTTTGCATCTCATCTGATGTTTCTGATATCATTGCAATGTCATTGGCGAATCATAAATGGTTCAAATATTCTCTGTCTATGTTTACTCCCATCTTTTCCCGGTCAGTTTTCTGGAAAATGCTTTCCAGGCTCACTGTGAACAGTTTCACTTGTCTCACTCCTTTTTCACTCTCCATCTTATTTGTATTTTTGTGAATTTGATATATATATATATATATGTATGTAATTGCATATATACATATGTCTGTGTGTTATTTGAGTATTTTTACTGCTTGTTAGCAATCTTTTCCCCAAGTGAATAGCTCATTGATTTTTCCATAAAATAGAGAAAAGAAAAAAAGTTTTGATAAATCCCCCATATAATTCATCTCTTTAAAAAATCTATTTATAAAACAAAGAAGCCATTTTTATCAATCATTTCTAAGTCCAACTGTCTATCTCCTTCCTCTCAAAATGAAGACCTAAAATGAAGCATACCCACAAATCACTGATTTACCAGTTAATATTTCAAGGTTATGACGTACAAATCATAACTGAAATGAAAGGCAACATTCAGGTTGTTTTGTGGTTACCTCAGTCAAGTTTGGTAAATGAAATCTGTTCTGTGTAGGAAACGGAATGTTTATTTACAACCAGTGGTGGAAATGGAGGGTACCCACTTCTCAATTTCCAGGTTGTTTTTATGTCTCAAAATGGCCACTGAAATTGCCCATATTTGAAAAGATTACCCTGGAATCCCCAGCCATAAATCCTAGATACAGCCTTACCATATACCTTGTTCCAAAAACCCAATTTCCATCACTGTTTACTATCCTCAAGTCTTACTTCACCAATTTGCTCTATTTCAATCAGTGACCATGCAATGCTAGCAGCTAATTTTCAACAGTTTTACCCCAATACAAGACCAAAATATGAAATGCAAAGAGAGAAGAGCTTGAATTGTAGAGCAAGACACGATCAGCTGAGAGGATAAAGGTTTAATGTTTGAAGTTGATCAGTTTTTTTATTATTTAGTCACCAGGAAAACAAAGAGTATGCTTTCAAATATCAGTGAAAGATCTTTACTTTTGAGGTTAAAATACTGTTTGTAAAATCTTCAATACCACCTGGGAGAAGAAGTGAAGTGTCGATTGATCTTTCAATTGCTTAGTATTGAAAGATTAATCTAATTAATTTTTCCACCTGTTCATTTATCTTCCGTTCCTAATCTTTATGATATTTACCAAGTTTAGCTTAGTCTGGCACAAGGCCAAATTGTGAGAAGTAATGCTGGGAAGGAAGATTGCGTTGTAATGATCTTTCAAGTGGCAAAGGGGCCTGTCCAGTGCCGTCTTATCGCATGGGCACACCGGGCAGTTGCCTGGCGGCCTCCTGATTTTACAAATCCCAAAATTCAATTTGAAAAATAAAAACTTAATTTTGATTTGTTGGGGGCAAGAGGGTTAGGGGCCCAAGTACATTGCTTTGCCCAAGGGCCTCAAATATTCTTAAGATGGCCCTGGGCCTGTCTACTCTGAGACTGAACATTCAAAATCTTGGCTTTTATCTTGAATGCTTCTCACTGGCACTGATGGAAAGTATGCAACTACCTTAACCACAATGCAAACCCTTGTTACATCTATCTGTTATATCACAACACATCCATGTGTTTTTTTTCCTTCTTTCATTTTTCAAATTCCTTCTTAATTTTCTTCTTTTTCTTCTTTCTTGTTTTTCTTTCATTCTTTTATCATATTCATTAATTTTAACTTTTTTGATATTTCTTTTTCTTGTTGTCTTCATTATTTTTCATCCAATCATTTTCCTTCATCCATTTCATTCTTTTTTACTTTCTTTTTTTCTTCCTTTTCTTTCTTTTGTACTCATTCATTTTCCTATCCCCTTTTCTTCATTCACCACTTTCTTTCCTTATCCTATTGATTTCTGTTTATTTTTTCTCTCTTTTATTCACTCCCTCTTTCCTTTTGATTTGATTATCATTTTCTTTATTTCTAGACTTTCCTCTCAGTTTTCTCTTTCTTTCTTTCATCTCAACACTCACTTTGTCTTTCAGTCTTCTTTCACCTTTGTTTTTCTTCACCCGTCCACCCAACAATCATTTCATCTTACCATTAATCTGTCTCTACATCACTTGTTCATACATAATTCAAAATAGTTGTGAATAATTAAGCAAACTCAAATCTCAAAGTGTGATTCCAACTCCCAAACAGACAGACTGTAAAAAGAAAACAAAAATAATAAATTTCTTCAGGCACCACCAGTTTATTTCTTTAGACTATTTGTTCTGTCTGGCAGGGAAAGGCCCTTTCTTCCAAAACTCATCTTGCTTCTAGGCTTGGGCCAAGCTCTTTCCAAGATGAATTTAAGAAGCCGTTGGGAGATGGTATTTCCAAATGGCTTCTCATTTAAATAATAGCCATGTTTAATATGGCTTAAGTAGACTGAAAAAATAAAAACAAGTTCTTCACATCTGATATGCCCTTAGTACTTATAACATTCATTTGTTACACATTTTGTTCAGACAATTGATCTCTTTCTTTGTGTTCTTGATGTTGTTGCACAAAGGAGTTCAATTGTCCAAATAAAATTTGGAATATTAATGACTCTTCTCAAAGTTATAGACAATTATTTGTTCATACCAAACCTTAAAAAACACCACAAAAACAATATTTGGATGTTTAATACTGATAAAAAATAGTATTAAGCTTAAATTGTAGGTGCAATGAGCCAATGTATCAGTTTATGTATGCCTTGTATAATAAATACATACTTATAACCTTGGAATATAGAGTTCTTTGATATTTTGTAACTAATTGTTTATACTGTATATACAGGTAGAGGAAATTTGGACAGGTCAGTTAATCACCTGTTGCATATATACAACTGATTTCTGGATAAATACTCATTATTTAGCAACAAGGAGCTCTTTTGGGAAGAGAATTGTTTAGACAGAATTGCTTATTGCAGAGTTCTGAATTGCAATCTAAGAAAATCTCAAATTTGTGGATGTGGCAAATAACTAAATGCTGATGGTATTTTGATGCAAATGAATGTACTGTCAAGATGATTATCTACCTCACTTATCTATGAAAGCCATACCATAATTTCTTGAAAATTCTCTTCTTTCACAAATGTCACGAATCTTCATTTGATTTTTTGTTTCTAATTACATCTTTGTTCACTGCAATATTTCCCAGTTCATCAAGCAATTTAATAAAATAAAGAATAAATATCATGTACAGACAAAGTAAGATCTATACAGGTTGTCCCAAAAGTAACACCCGATTTGTCCTAAAAGTAATTAAGTCATACAATACTATTTTTAGTAACTTATTCTTATATAAAATGGAATAAATATTTCATTAGTTACATATCCCATTATTTTACAGATCGATGCAATAATTTACTAAAATATCATTGTATGACATAATATATCATATTACTTTGGGGACAAATCAGATGTTACTTTTGGGACACCCTTTTAAGAATTAATTGATTAGTGTATTATAGTAACCCAGTAACTTGGACAACAACAATTACTGCAAGATTATAGAGTTTTAGCAGAAGACATTAAATAATATGAAGGCTTTAGATCAAAACAGTTTATTCAAGACTTCACCAAATTCATTTAAAAGAAAAATACGTATTATATTCAAGACATTACTGAACTCTCCCGAAAACCTTTACAAGTTTAAATTAAGTCATGAAACAGAAGAACAGTTCTATACTGATTAGTCATCTTGTTCCAATAATTTGCCAAAAGTCTTGAAAACCTTCATCCAATAATTCATGAAAATAAGTGAGACGTATATTAAATAAAAAAGTTTTGGGGGGAGAATAGTTTTTTGAAAGTTACTTTTGGTGCTAAGTTAAAAAAAAAAAAAAAAGACATAACAGCAAGAATTTGAAAGGTAAATCAGCATTGCAATATTTTTTTCTTTTCCTTCTTGCTTCTGTGACATACTTCACACAAGACAGTCAAGAAAAAAGAAAAATATTATTAGTTATTACTTGGTTCGGTACCTACATCTCTGGTGTCAGACCAGACATACAAGTCGGTAAGGAGCAGAAATACATATGTAATGGCACAAACTAGAAGATAAGGGCAACAAGATTCAAATTCATTCATGACAACATTTTTTTTTAGTTTCTTTTTTTTATTTTTTATAATAAGAAAAAAAAATATAGGAAAGACAACGTTTTTACCCTAGAAAAAAAACATAGAAAACAAATCAAGTCAAAATACCAAAAAAAAAATGGAGGAAAAACCTTCACAAAATTAAGAAAAAAAAGCAACAAAAAAAAGAACGAACCAAACAAAAAAAAACAGTTGGGTCCTCTCGGGAATTGCAGAAGAATATGTAAAAAAAAAACAAACAAACAAACCCAAATTTGAGAATAAGAACAATAATATTGCAGAACACAACTAATACCGACTATGAAGCAAGCAAACATTGTGTGGCTGGGCATAAGGTGTGGGTAGGGCAGGGTATTTTAAGGGTGCATTATCTCATGCACTACATGAGGAGACAAGGGTATAGGGAATCATCTACAATTAATATCAATTGAAAGAAGAAACCTAATTGGGTGTTGGGGAGCATTCTTTTGCAGTTTGCTAAAAAGCATTCTAATCTAAGGTGAATATCAACAAAAAATGTTCTTTTTAAAGTAGCGGTAAAGAGATATTAACTGCAGCAGACGGTTTGTTTTTAAAAAAAATTGTATTTACTGTTAAGGTTTTAGAAAAAAAGGACAAAGGAAAGAAGGAAGGGAAAGAAAAGAAGAAGGAGAGTGACAGAGATTCTGAATAGGGAGAGAGGGGTGCAAAGAGGAAAAAGGAGAAAAACGAGAATGAAAAGAAAAATGAGGGGAGAGATGTGAGAGAGGAAAGAAGACTAAGAAAGAATGTGTAAATGGTGAGAGATATTGAAGAAGTGAGTAAGAAAGAAAGAAAGAAAGAAGAAGCAGGGAAAGAAAAGATGAGAGAAAATGAAAGAGAAAAAAAGATGTTCCTGGGAGAGTGGGGAGACAGAAAGATAGAGCGGAAAGAAATGGAGAGCAAAGAAAAGGAGAGCAAAGAAATGGAGAGCAAAGAAAAAGATGGAGAGGAAATAAGCAGAGAAGAAAGATATATATATATATCGAGAGAGAGAGAGAGAGAGAGAGAGAGAGAGAGAGAGACAGACACACACACACACACACACACACAAAGCAAGAGTGAGAGAGAAAAGAAAGACAGATATAAAGCTAGAGAAGGAGAGAGGCAAACACAATGGATTAGAACTAGAGAGCTTGATCATGGAGTGCTTCATTGCATGTTGTGTAATTAAGTGGACCAAAGTATTTCCATTGGGCAGAAGATGAAAAACCTTGGGAAGGATATAAATTAGGGGGTAGAGAGAGAGAAAGAAAGAAAAAATGGAAAGCAAGAAAGAAAGAAAGAAAGAAAGAAAGAAAGAAAAAGGGAAGTGAAAAATTGAAAAAAAAACTAAAATATCTACAAATTAAATCTTTTCAAAGAAGCTCAGTTTTTTGTTACAGTTAGTTTTATGGCCGGATTGTTTTTAAAAAAATCATTTCATCCTCTTTATTTTGTGAGCGAACACATCGAATTGATTATGTATTAATAAGTAATGAATTTGAAAAATAGCATTTTATTTAATTATAAGTTATAGTGAAGTATATGTAGCGAATAAAACTATGTATTTACTTATTTTTTGTTAAAAATAAACATAAACTTTTGATTGTAAAAAATAGTTGTTTTTATCCTTGTTTTGATTAAATAAACTTTTGATCAAAGTAAAACTTTGTATTTATTTATTTATTGTATAAAAAAAGTAAATACATAGTTTTAACTTTTATTACAAAAATACATATATGCAACATTTTCACATGATGTGGAAAGTTGTATTGTTGGTACATAAGGGTACACAGCTTGGCAAGATGTTATGTTAATCGGTGGCATAGCATAGACTGAGATGGCCACAGAACAATCTTGTTGCTTCATACAGCACCTGGTATTCTCAGATGGTCACCCATCTGGGTAATGACAAGGCTTGACATCACTTAACTTTAGTGATCTTATAAGAACTGGCGTATCCAATGCGATTTGGCTGCATATATGGATTTGTATGTATATAGATATGTACATACATATATATTTAATTTTATATATATATGAAGTTAAAATTAATATAAACTTTTATTTAACCTTTCAACTTTATGATTAAAGTTATGCTTTAAATTATTAGGCATATTTTACATTTCAAAAGTTTTCTTACTTAAGAGAAATTATGAACTCTCTGTCTGTGTGTGATTCTGATAAGCTGTGTGTGTGCATGCTTGTGTGTTTTCAAAATTTGACAAAAGTCACATCATATATTTTAAGAGAAAAATCATTTAGAAACTAAGGTCATGGATGCTTACATGAATGCTTATATATATGAACTATAAAATCAAATAATTATCATATATGAACTATATAATCTTTAAATTTAAGATTTTTGTTGACTACAGAAAGAAAAAGAATTAACAGAATTATTTATAATCCATTTTTCAAAGCAGGTAGATAAAAAAATTAAGATGAAGGTAAAAACTAATCAGAGTTAATGATAATATTTTCTTGATTGTTGTTCTAAAAATTATCATTCCACTTTCAAAATGAGTGCATTATTAAAGAAAAAAACAACAATTAGCAATATCCTTTTTAAGTTTTAATTCTAAAATTAATTACACAATTCAAACTAGAAATGAAAGATCATTATGACAACAATGTCAACTATTATTTTCATTCAATTTTAAAACATTCAATATTATTTTTATAAAGAAAATGATAATATCTTCAACTCATTCCAAATAATACATGTGTGTTTTTTGTTAATTTTGATAGCAAGTGTATACAAAGTAAAGAGTATATATAATGTAATGTACAGTGTAGCATAATACACTATGTGCAGTGTTTATTGCGTGTCTACATGTTAATATCAGATCTAGAAAAAGGAAAGGGTATTGGTAAACTAAATAATAATAATAATAATAATAATAATAATAATAA
>VCCN01001152.1:5236212-5250367 GCA_006491835.1 Architeuthis dux
GGGGCCTGATAACAAAGAAAAAAGGTTCAATTGAAGGTACACATGATTATTTTGGATTCTGCAATTGATTCATAAAACTTTATGGTATTATCTACATAGTACATTATACATAGTTCAACGATATAAGTTATTTAATGTGACAATGTCACTTTATTCTATTCAATGAAAGGGAGAGGGCAAGAAGGGCAAGGTCAGTGGGAGCCTTAATAAAGCTCAATCTAGGGGCCCGGATGATAGATAATCCATCACTAATGATACTAAACCATTACTTTCAAATAAATAAAATAAATTTAAAAAAATCAGAAAATAAAATCCCAAAGAGAAGAGAAAACAAAATTGGCTAATTAAAGGTAATATATTTGATAAACGACCAAATCTTATTAGAGTTTGACAAAAAAACATTACAGCAGTTGCCAACTGTCAACAGGGTGGGGTGGGGATGATATCAAAATGGCATGTATAAATATTTTCTGGACACAAAAGTGAAATTCAAAAATAATAGAAAGAATCAATAATAACAATGACAACAACAAAGATGGCTGCCATGTTATCCCCAGACCCCCCGTCTCTTATCTTCTCCATTCCTTCGTTCTAGCTCTGCAGACAACAAGAAGAGAAAATTGGGGGGAAAAATGTACTTCTTAATATTGAGCTTATCAATATTCATTCTTAAAGATCAAATTATCAGTGACATACAAATTGATTAATTGTGTGAATTTCTTGGAAGAAAGGTACTGAACACACATACACACATATGGGGGAACAAACACACAAACTGCATGCGCCCAAAGAATTGACAAGTGTGCACTTTGAAATGTTAGGTTTGTTTCAGATAAAAAGTTGCAAAAAGAAGAATAAAAGAACAAGAGAGAGAGAGAGAGAGCGAGAGAGAGAGAGAGATAGAGGGGGGTGTAAATGAAGAGAAAAGAGGGAGAAAAGGAGAGGATGTGAGAGAGAGTGTGTAGGTGTGTAAGGAGAGAGGAGTTGGGATGGGAGAGGGAAAGTGAGTAAAAAAGGTTAAAGAGGAAAAAGAAAGATAATCAAGAAAGAAAGGATGAAAGAAAGAAAGAAATAGGAAAAGACAGGAAAAAAGAAAGCAAAATTGAAAGGAAAAGAAAGAGGGAAAGGAAAGATTTAAAGAAAAGAAAGAAAGAAAGAAAGAAAGAAAGAAAGTGATCAGAAGAAAAATTATAATAAAAGGAAAATGAAAAGTAAAAAGCAGAAAAAGAAAGAAGAGAAAAGGGCAGAAAAAGCGAGAAAAAGAAAAAAGGAAAGAGATAGGGAGAGAAAAGAAGAGAAAGGAATGAAAAGAATAGGGAAGAGAAAAGAAAGACTCAAAAAGATGTAAAGAATAGGGAAGAGAAAAGGGTCTAAATAAAACCTTCGTTTTATACACACCCATAATGAGTAGAAAACACTCAGAGAGTGCAAACCTCTGCCATTGTCACTAAAAACTGAATGAAAATTAGTTGATATATAGCAATGAAGTAGAGGAGGTAACTGTTAAAGAATTCCTGGATCCACCCCAAAATTTAACCAATTCTTCCTTACCCCATGGACTCCCTTTCCACAAAATTGTCAATATGTTAATATATCATATACAAAGAAAGATAACTCTGTTAGCTTTCTTTGTTAATGATCAGTAGTGGAACTCTCCTGTTTTGGGAGTCCTCTTTCTGAAAAAGAGTTAGAGGTTTTGGCATCCTAGCATGTAGATGTCAATGTTTGAGTGTAAATAAAAGTGAATTGAAGACCCCCAGAGTGTATGCGTTTATATTGCGTTACTACAAGCTAACGGCGAACAAGTGGATCTACAGTCTAACAAAAATTTCATTGAAATATATTGTGAACTTTTGGAGATATTGTGTGGACAGGCAGACAGCTGACAGACAGACACAAGTAAATGCATATACCTCTTCCAGCTTCATTGGCAGAGGTAAAAAACAATAACAGAAAAAACATGAACCAAACTAGTTTCTAAATTTCATTCAATAGAAAATATTTTCTAGAAACATTTGGCAAAAGTGCAAATGTTCAGGAAGAAAATGAAAAAGAGAAAAAAGTCTTTTGTTTAATTTGCAAAATTTCATTTCTACATGACACAAAGTGATTAAAAATGAAACCATTAGATCAACTTTCGGCATTGGATGAATAATGCTATTCACCCAATAATGTAATTAGGTTTACTTAAGTGAATTCCTATCCCAAGTCCCAAATGATTAATTTACTCTGAGTAAAGACTCCATTGCTAAGCTACACACTTTTCAAACAAAATATTCTCTGAAAGAACTGGAGACAAAAACGGTTAAAACCAAACAAGTTTAGAAATATCCAACATAGATTAGATTTCTTTTCTTTTCTTTGCTCATTTAGTTCAGTTTACTTCATTTATTCTTTGGTTTTTGAAAAAAGAAAAGCTGTTTGTAAATAGATAAAAGTTCTTTCATAGCTTTTTTGTTTCACATCATCAACCGCTCATTATAAACAAAAATACCTGAAATAATGAAGATGAAGACACGTTTAATTCAATTTGAATTTTGATCTTTGACAGAAAAACTGTTACAACTAAGATAAACTCGAGAATTGTCCAAAATATTTTGCTATACTTCTTTTCTTGCTTGTAGCAAATTACAGAACCCTTCAAACATTCTCAGAGAATAAACAACACACATTTAGGCTCCATATCTTTCAACATAATTTTACCAACTTCAATCATTTCTTTCATCTACAATAAACAATTCTTAATAGTTACCCAAATTAGCTTATTATGGAACAAGGCCAAACAGTGGTAAATAGGAATGGGAAGATTGTGTTGCATCAATCCTCAAAGTAGAGAGAGCCTACCTATCTTGAAAATCAGCATGTGAAATCCTGGTTTTTACCAGGGCTCAAACACTGACTATTGGTGCTGGTGGAAAATATGCCATTATTCAATTTACCCTAGTCTGGCATGCGGTCAGTAGTGTTGGACATCCAGTGAGGATCAAACTCACTACAGAAGTAATAGTCTACAACATGACCTTGCTAGCCATTTATCCATGGTAAAGTGTCAAAATGAGCATTGATTCTTTTCTTCTACTAACTTGAATCTGAAAACTTACAATTTCCTTTTACCTTCTTCAATAATAAGGATGCATTTTCCAACTTTTTCAAGTTGGACCAGAAATGCTTTTATCAACACTCTTAATATATATACAGTTTATTAATTCATTCTGTACCTTAGAAAATTCAATAAGAGTCATTGTTTAAACATCATAGTACAACTATGTTGGAAGGTATGGGATTGTGTAATGGTTATTGGAAGGTATGGGATGGTGCAATGTTTATTAGAATGTATGGGATGGTGTAATGGTCATTGGAAGGTATGGGATGGTGCAATGGTTATTAGAATGTATGGGATGGTATAATGGTTATTGGAAAGTATGGGATGGTATAATGGTTATTGGAAGGTATGGGATGGTGTAATGGTTATTAGAATGTATGGAATTGTGTAATGCAGAGGTCACAAAAATGGTCGATATTGACCCCTGGGGGTCGATGGGACTATCCAAGGGGTCAATAAATGGCTGGGGGTCAAAAGGGGGTTAATAAATGCTGGGAGGAGTCTGTTGACCTTTTGAGGTTAAAACATAAATTTGATATACTGACTTATCATAATTATCATATCAGTTGATGTATAATTATATACTATAGATTTGGTATGTTTTTGAAGATTTGATAGGATGTGGTATTGTGGTATTTAGGATGTGGTATTGGTACGTTTGATAAATTTCCTACCAGGGGGTCGATGGGGGATCAAAGATTTCATGAAGGGGTTGATGGTCTAAAAGGTTTGGCGACCCCTGGTGTAATGATATTGAATGGTATGGGATGGCATAATCTTTTTTGAAAGTATTGGATGACATAATGGTTATTGGAAGGTATGGAGTGGTGTATGGTTATTAGCATAGAGAATGGAATCAGTGAAAAGAATTCAAATTCCACTTGAGGCTGTTCATGCTATTGAGAAAGGCATGAATCCACTTCTCCTACTGAATACTCTCATTGTCAGATATCATGACAAAATGGCTTGTCACTGGCATGCCACAATGGTTGACAGAAAATAGAGTGGGTCAGTAAGCATTTGAGCAAACCACTCTCCTATAACAAAATTAACATTGAGGCAGCAACCTCCATTGTCAGCCTTGACCAGGACCAATCAACATAAGATGTTGACATATATAGAAATTTTTAACCTTCCATATATGCCAAATAATATGTAAAACATTTGAAGGGTCAAATAAAAACCTCAGACAAATTCAAATCATCCCTGGAAAGGTTAAACAAATCAGAAAAGTGTAAAGATCGAAAAGCAATGAAAGTTAAACATACACAGCTGCACTTTTGATCTAATAAAATATATAAGCATGTGTATACATGCTTGGAAGTGTGTATAGATGTGTACAGAGTATATAAGACCTCAAAATAAAGAAGTAAAGGCCATTACGATGTAATTTATTATTTGAAAATCAAGGAATATTTAAAAAATATTTTAGGGGACAATCTTTACAAGAAAAATGCAATGAATAAAAATTAGTGAATTTTTTATTTCTGAATAAATATCATCCTGTCATAAATATACCGAAATGCACCAGTGTAGATGAGTAGATGTATTTAGATATTGAAATACATATATACATACATATTTACATAGATGTAAGTGGATGTGAATATTAATAAATAAAATCTAATCTCAGAATGTACATAGATGCAAATATATTTTCTAATCTTCACAGGCATAAGAATATTCTGGTACATAAATATATAAAAATATACATTTATGTAAATTGACTAAAATATCTGAATACATATATTGATACAAATTTTTTATAGCAACATATGCATTCAAATGTTTTAGTAGATTTATATACATGTACATTTTGATACATTTATATACCAGAATATTCTTATATATATATGTGTGTTTGTGTGTATATAAACAAATTTATATACATAAATTTATATATCTCCATATACGTATACATGTATATCCACATATGTTCATATATTTACACATATTTTTGTGCATATATAGTTTACACATGCATATATACATGCTTACTAAAAGAATAAATGTTATTGTGTGAATATCATGTTAGAATAAGAAGTGAATGAAACACCACAGAAAAGAATATAAAAAAGGCCATTTATCTAATTTTTTTTACTTATTCTGTGTAATCCTTCATCCAGTATTTTTTAATTTTTTTAAAAACCCATTCCTGCCATTTTAATCTCAAGACCCTGACAGCAGTTGGCACCAAACATCTTAGAACAGCCTTGAACAGAATCTATGCCCCCCCCCCTAGCAGGACACAAATGATTTACTAGGATGGAAACATACAGAGAACACCTCTTTCCCTCTCCCCAACAACAATCCAAACCATTAGAGGTTTATGCATATAGATTTGAAAAAAGAAAATAGCATCCTATCAAATTAGGCACACCGAATTAATAATCGAATGGTTTTCTTTGTATCTTTTGCATAAGGCAAAGGAGGTGGGTGCCGGCCATTATCTCCACCCCGGCTCCCCTTCACTTCTGAAATGAACTTGTTGATATCTAATGAGTAATTAGGTGATTCTAAGCTCTGCTGTGGCCAAATTATACAAGCTTTGATTAATGAAATACAGTGTAGGGAAATGGTGGCAGAAATATTTGGTAATGGGTGGGTTTTTCGGCCTGAAGAGCTTCATTGGAGTGATAGAGTTGACTTCCAGGGTAGAGACCACATCAAGAATTTTTGGCAGGCGAACTCTAATGCTAAGTCGCTTGAGCAAATGAGTAAATACTGGTTGTTTCGGTTTTGTTTAGATAAATAAATAACTGATGTCTGTTGGTACAAAATGTGATGGTTTGGAGTCTGGGATGAATTCTAGGATGGACTGAGATGTGAGTCAAAAGACTCTATTAAATTGATGAAAGAAATTAACTCATGTTCATTTATGGTTCAATTTAGATTTTAAGATAATAGCTAGATAATTGAAAAGTTTTGTCATAAGAGGAAGAAAGCCTCCTCCTGTCTTGTAGACAATGGAACAACACTGAAGTTACCTTTCCAAGGCACAAGCCTGGACAAAGTGTATGGAGATCATGGGATGCCCAGCCGACATAATGTAATCTTTTTATTTTATAGTTTCAATTGAAAATTGTTCTGGAATAGATAACATGTTGCAAAGAACTTTCCTTAAGACCCACAAGAACCCATACCCATTTCTACTTGAAGGAACATTTGTGGGATTCTGGGTAGGCAAATTGACACACAGTTACGTGACTGCACCAAGATGTTCAGTAGATGACACTTAGTATACTTCATGACTTAAAATCAAGGATTAAATATAATATTATATAAGAGATGTGCAGATCAATTAAATCGTATATGAACAGTAGGTTCTTATGGGTTAAAAGCCTTGAGAAGAAATAAAACTTATTTCATTTCATTAATTAATAACCATTAAAAAATAGTACAATTGATTTTAAGTATATTTTGAAGATATTATTCTTTGTCCTCCAAATTATTTGTGAGGATTGTTAGGATTGAAATAAGCATTTTATTAGGGTAAGATGGGATGAAAATGTTACCAAAATCAGAACACGTTTCCATTAAGTTTTTATGTTAAAAGGGAATCAAATGGAATGAAATTAACTCAGAGCATTAAATTGGAATAATGATCAAAAAAAGCTCCTTCTCTAAGAGTAATGAAAGGTAGTCTTAAGAGTCACCTTCTAAAAGGAGGGAGTTCCCAATCAGTAAGTGGGAATATTTGGAACAATGGTGAAGGCTTGGCAAAAGTGTAATGGAAGCAAAAACAGCAAAATCAATGTTTCAGGACTGATTTCCTCTCAATTGATGCTGTGTAATCATTAACTCGTGTTCTGATTCTGGATTTAGCTTTTTTCCTTAATTTCTGATTGCTAGATAAATGGATTGAAGCTATGTAGTTTTATATTGTCTTTTAATTTTAAGTAGCTTAAATTCTACTGTTGTGAATATATATATATATATATATATATATATATATATATTCTATACATAGCATGCTGATGTTATATATATACATTTGGATATCACTACAACTCATCCAAGCCCCATAACTGTTCATGCTGAGCTTCAGTAGACGGCCCCATGTCATAATATCAATGTATTGAATGCAGTATAATATTTGTAATTCTTTTTTAAATTATATATACTGGCATATCTGGTACAAGTCTAACTGGTTTGCAATTAAAGTTTTCTTACACAAAAAGTGTCATTGCCATAAGACAAATGAACATCAGCCTCAAATCTTTTGATTTCTAGTCCATTGCTCTAACTACTGAGAAACCAACCTAGGAATGATTGTAATTTCTTTCTTTATTGTCATCTTCAATACTGAAAAAAAAAGGGTCATAACATTAGGGTTGAAGTTATTTTGGAAAATTGATATTCAAGGATTTATTCAGAAGCAAAATTCAGAAGAATTAAGAAGCGGGATAACAAAGACGTGCACTCCCAGATGCAGGTTGACTGAAAACAGGATAAGTAGATTTAGCCGTGGGGCAATAAATTATAGCTGGGTATGTATGCAAGCTGATTAACATATAAATGTATATCTACACAAAGCCCTTGGTGGGTATGTGTGAAACTCTCTTCATATTCAAAGCAGTTACTTTTCTTTCTTTCAATCATTCTTTATTTATTTTGGAAGGGGGGAGAGGTCTTTTTAGTTTGTTCCATTGCTTTATAATTGGCCCTTAGCTTTCCCCAATAAACAGTTCTTTAGAAGAATTCTTTCTAGGCTGTTTTTTTCTCCACAAAATATTCCCTAAGACTCTTTTTAGGTGTTGTCTGCCTGCAGGGCAAAAGTGCATCTTGGTCATTTCTCATCTATTCAGTAATCAAAGGAGCATTGAACATGGACAGCTCATTAGTGCCAACAGCAATCCTTAAAAGCTTAATTCTTCTCACTTCTCAATGCCCTCATCACACACTTCTTTTGCCCATGTTTAACCAGCTGGCTAACATTCTCTTCTGGTATACTTCTGAATACTGGACATTCATTGAAAGTTTGATCTTGAACCTCTCATCGTAAAAATGATTCAAGAAAAAAATAACTAAAAGGATGAGAGAAAGGGAAAAAAGTAGAATTATTAAGTTATAATTGAAAAATAAGTAGTCATAGTCTGTCTAACTGTATATGTTTAGAAGATACATAAATGTTGTGAGGGTGGCATAGTGGTTATTGGAACAGAAAACAGAATTACTGAATCAAATCTGAATTCTAACTGAAGCTTTTTATGTCCACTTTACACTAATGCCTGTGGAAAAGGCATGAATCCATTTCTCCCTGCACTTTTTTCCATTGTTATCTTAAGTAAATGTCTTGTCATGATGATTGTTAGAGAAGGGAATGGGTGAGTGAGCACTTAAGCAAACCACTCTCCCATAACTACCTTACCTGCTCAGTCAATAACAGCAAAAAGCTGTTATACCATTGTCAATCTTGAGAGGGTCTAATCAATCAAATGTACGGTAGATAGATAGATAGATACAAAGATAGATAGATAGATTGATAGATATGAACAGACTGAGATAGATAGATAGATAGATAGATAGATACCTATCTATCAGTCTGTTCATATCTATCTATAAACAGATAGACAGATGTCTAGTCAGCTATTTATAATACACAAGTATTGCAGATTTATCAAATAAGGAAATAAGATTCCATGCTTGTGACTGCCTTATACAAACTGACCCCAACGGCCTCTCATGTCTACTCTGTCCCTCTACTTTAAGAATCTTAGCAATATAACCCTATAACTTTTGCGATAATTCAAACGTGCCTGGTTCTCAGGAGATGGAAAACTTGTTTCTCATCCTGTCCTGATGATAGAAATATTTCACTGGTAATTTTTATTGAGCCTATCACCAAAGATCCAGACTCTGGCCATATTAGCAAAACAGGAACTCACTTTTAGACTTGTTTAACCATCATATGAACATTATTTCCAGACTTTTCTGATTTCTATTATTTCCAGACTTTGCTGATTTCCATTACTTCCAGACTATGCTGATTTGCACAATTCCAAGACTTTGCTGATTTCCTTTATTTCCAGACTTTGCTGATTTCCATTATTTCCAGATTTCACTGATTCAAATTCTATCAAGGAAGCAACTGGTTTTCTAACTTTCTGACTGTTCATTTTTTTGCTGAATATTTTTCTTGCCCTTCTCTATTTATCTTCTTATCATCTTCATTTATTTATTTTTTTTAATCAATAATGCCAACATAAATCAAATAAATTCTCTTGCTTCTGCAATAAAGATGTTTAAAAAAAAAATTAAAACTTGCCTGAGTGGCTGATAAGAAAATAACAGAAAAAAACAAACATTGTACACATAAGACTATAAATATTTCTATGTCTGGAGCCTGTATATCTTTCTATGTCTCTATATAACCCTATACATATATGTATGTATTTGTATGTATGTTTAGGAATCTAGGGTCATATAAGTAGTTTTGTGTACATATTTGTACAAACACACATACACACACACACACACACACACACACACACATACATATATATATATATATATATATATATAAATAAATATCTTCATTTCCAATGACACAAACAATGTTAAAAAAAGTGTCCTTTTTTTTGTCTGAATTAAAATGTATTTATGCTTATTTGTATTGAGCAACAACCGTTGCCCTCCAACCAATTCCTCTGAGTATTAAAAGCCCTTTTTTTTTGGTCTTTTCTTGAGGATACAACTTGCTCAGTGACCCCTTGGCAAGTTGTATTCTCACTCTAACAATATTACTTCAGTGTCCAGGAGTCTGATTAAGAAGCAATATTAAAAACAGGTGGGACTTTGTTCGTCATTATTAGATTAAATGATATTAATTTGATGAGGGCAAAGGTATTTTTCTTTTCATAATGGCTGATAGTTGCACAGAAAAACTGTGCAATTTTGTAAGAATTAACAAAGGGATCATTAACAAAATATTTGTCTGAAATTAACTCTTAAATTCATATAAAAAGATTTTAATGTTATTATAAAGAGGAATACTGATTAAAGTTACCTCCTTTCCACTTTTAGGTAAAATTTAAAAAAAATGTTTTCTATTTTAATCACAGAAGATTTTCCATTATTTTTATTCTATTCACAAAAGAGTTCCACTGTCAATTACAAGTGGTATCAAGAGGTTCATGAAATTAAAAGTTAAGCAATGTTAAAACTGATAACTGTAAATATTTCATCCGTCAGACAACTTTAAACCATAAAGAATCAAAATTAATAATTATTCCATGAATAATTCAAACTAGTACCTTCATTTTTGTTGTTTTTATCATAACATTTAGTCATGTTTGTATGTATTGGATATTTGATTAACAAACAAAAAAGTGAGATGGATTTTGTTCATATTTCCTGATTTATTTACATCCCTTTGGTGAAATATTTACAAAGTTTCATGATATGAAAATGTAAGCACTACCAAAGAAAGAAATGAAATATTTACAAATGGTTAAGAAAATATTAATAACATCTGAATTTTAAAATATGAATAAAACTTGTCTCCTTTTCTTAGTTGTTACCTACAAACACATCTTTAAAAGTTATTTTCATCCATTTTGAAGACCTTTAAAGTAAATGTTAGTAAGAAGTTACGACAAAAGATTCAGGCCGATATTATAATTTATTTTCAGGAATTGAAATTAAGACATTGGGAAGAACTTAACAGTAGGTGACTGAAAGACAGACTCTGAAGAAAAAGGATTTGATCAGATATTCTCAAAAGCCATAATCAAGGAGAACATATTGGCTGAGAATCAGACATCAAATTAGGAAAAAAAATGATATAGAGGAGATTTGGGTCAACATTATCAAGAAATTCTGGTGAATTATGAAAAATTATAATCTGAAGGAACAGAAAAAGAATTATAACAAAAAGTTTTAGGAAAATGTTATGAACAGGGGTGCCACACTAACTTTTTAGGTGCCTGAGCAGATAACCTTTTAGGTGCTGAAGCGTTTCATCTCGTTTTCTGCAGCACTACACCCCTGGTTATGAACAATTTATAGACATGAGAATCCAAGGAGTGTGTGTGTGTGGGGGGGGGGGCTTAGAAAGTACTTATAACCATGAAATTAGGATAAGAATAATGACAAAATTAGGGCAAAATGCAAAGAGTTTCCCAGTTGTGATTAATAACAGATAAAAGAAATACAGCAGAGACAGATCAGAAAATAGGCACAACAAAGGCAGGGACATGTATGTACGTACATATCCCATAACCCAGTGAGGTTTGTTAGGGCGAAACAGATGATTTCAGCATGGGTGTATTAAGGGCGAAATAGCCTGATGGAGCCCATACCTCTTCAGGCTGGTTTTGGAATCAGAGTTGTCCGCCTCCTGGACATGGTTGTCAACCATGGTTAGAGACCCCAGTCTGCCCTACTATTTACCCATAGCTAGAGGGAGAAGAGACAAATTCATGCTTTTTCCAAGGGCATTAGTGAAAAGTGAACACAAACTGTCTAGCTGATTCAGTTCTCTGTGCTGTTAGCCGCTAAGCCACACCCATCTCTCAGACATATGGGACAAAGATTATAAAGAAATTATAAGCAGGTTCTAAAGTTATAGGCTAAGTTATAGAGTTTACATTTTGGAGAAGAAATAAAATGGAGTTTGGATGTGTGTGAGGAATCAGAGCAACAAGGAGAAATTATGTGGAATTATATGGAATATTTTGGTGAAAACATGTCAATAAAAATAAAGGGTGCAATTTAAAGAACATTTAGAGCAATGTTTATCAAATAGGCTGCATATTAGAAAAGCAATTATGAAGAAATTATAGGCAGGGAATTTAACTCTTAAATTCATGAAACGTTGAAACCGCTTGTAATTGACGGTGGAACCCTTCAATGAATAGAATAAAAAATAATGGAACTCTTCTGTGAATTGAATAGAAACAAATTATTAAAATTCACCTAAGGGTCCACTCGGATGGTGTTATGGTTAGCACATCTGTCTCACACACATAAGGTCCTGAGTTTGATTCCCGGTATGAGCGAAGAAAACTCTTCATTAGGACAAATTTCCCTGTGAACTCAGCAGCTAATTGAGTACACTCTAAGCTGTGTGATTAGGGTGGAGGTATCCCTTCGGTGGACTTGCATCCTGCCAAGGGGGTGGTCATAAAAACTTGTAAGAATAAAGTTCTGGTCTCGACCAGACTTGAAACTTGCAAGGATCACTAAGCTGACGCATGCAACAGAAACCGGGTCTTCGCCACTGGGTGTATACTCCATTGGGAGTTGTCTCTTAAGAGAAGGATGCTTTATTAATGGTGAATGGTTGTTTTTCTTAATATTTACTTTCAATTTTTTAATATGAATTTAAGAGTTAAATTAGAGGCTAGAGGCAATAGGAAGTATTATGAGAAAACATAGATTCTAAAGAAGATAACAAAGTGGATGCAACATATCAGGGAAGGGATTATAAATTCATGGGCTTTAAATTAGGGCAACCATTATAATCAGATGACCAAAGAAGATTGTCAAGTAATTAAATTGTGATAAAAAAAGTTCCATTGTTTCCCAAAGAGATTTTAGCCTCTTATGACAAAAAAGTTAGTGCATTTTTATTTAAGAACAACCCTCGATTGATTACTGATTCTTTTTTGTCCTTTTCTCTTCTTTATTTAGTCTTTTCTTTATATTTTGCTTTATTTTTAACTAATTCACCATGTTTTTCCTTTTTTCCTTCTTTATCTGCTATAAGAGTCCATACTGGTTGGTAATTAATAATGATGGTAAAAGGTGAAGCAGGGTAATGTTGGTACGTTTAGGAGTGGTCAGGGAGAAACTGGACAGGTCAGTAAAGGTCCGGGGTGGGTAAAGGTAGCCTGGCCCAGTGTGGCAGTAAAGGGTTTTAAAAACAGAAGGAACTGTCTGCCTTTAACACTGGTGTGTGAGCCACAAGTTTTTATACTGCTTTGGCTTGAGGGTTATCCAGCTTGTTTACAAGAATAGATTTAAGATGAAGAAGAATAAGAAATGAAGGAGTATCAAGAAGGAAAAGAAGAAGGTGGAGATACAGAGAGGAAGAAGAAGAAGACGGTGGAGTGAAGAGAGAGGGAACAAGAACAAGAAGAACAACAAGGAAGTAAAGAAAGACAGAGAGAAAGTGTTGAGTTTGACCTTGTTTACAAAGACAGTCGGTTCACTCAGATAGCAGGTAACAAGAGAAAAAGAGAAAAATCTATATGACGGAAGGACTGTGAACAAGGGTGGGTTTTGGATCAATAGTGAATGATGAAGGACAAAGCAGGCAGCCTGCTGGTCAGATAGCCTGCGGTGGACACTGGCCAAACTCCACACGCACATTAAATCAATGTTTGTATCACCTCTACTTTTGGTCAGTGTACAGTTCGGAAATTAATAGCTACCAACTATTAGGTCAGTTTGGAAGGAGCTGATAAAAATTTAGAACCTGAATATTCTTAATTCATAAGGGCCAAAGTTTTGAGGCCATATACATGGAAGCTTCCAGAAACATAGTAGAATAACTCAACAGATGCTTCTATACTTCTTTTCAAGGCGGTGGGATGTTGATGAATAGTGAGAAGAAAAGTACTAATTATAAATAATTAAATATTTGACGAGACAAATAGGTCTTAACACGAATATGATTATCTGGCACATTGCTGTCTATATGGGTTGTACAATAATAAGTATTCCGACCGGACCTCACTAACCTTTGCTTTAAACTGTAGTATCATTTTCTTTTCCAATTCTAACTCTGAAGAAGTCTATATTCTATAGACGAAATGCATAAGGTTCTTTTTTTAATAAAAACAATTTTAAGATGTACTACTAGTTTTTTTCAATCTTTTCATTTCCGTATTATTATTACCAATGATAAGTATGTATTTTTCTTATGAAAATATACACATGCGCCCTGTTGGCTGGGGCCTAGAATGCGCCCACTGCATGCCCTGCAGAAGGGTAGGACCTCCCCCAACCAGGGGCCACCTTTTCTTTCACAAAAGTCACAAGACACTAATTTTTTAAAAAATTACCTTTCACCAAAATTGCAAGACTCTATTTTTTGGAATTTTA
>VCCN01001152.1:5277861-5292030 GCA_006491835.1 Architeuthis dux
TATATATGTGTGTGTGTGTGTGTGTATATGTATAGATATATACATATATATATCAGCATCTAGCTTATTCTGATTTAATTTCTCTTGCCCTCTTCCCTCAATGTATGTAAATACATGCACACACATGAATGCACACACACATACACACAGATACTCAGACACATACACACACTCTCACATGCACATATAAAAAGACTAACCTGACAATATTTAGATTTTGTATCTATGAATTTATCTACATATCCCCATGATACCTGTATTTTCAATAATGTATGTATGTATGTATGTATGATCTTTTTATCTCCTTTCTATCACTTTATCAGTCTGTCTGTCTCTCAGTTTGTCCGTCTCTCAGTTTGTCCGTCTGTCAGATTCTCCGTCTGTATGTCTGTATGTCTGGATGTCTTAGTGACTATTTATCTATTTCCTCCAATTCCGCATGAAGTTTTTTTCCCCTTCTTGATCAAATTAATTTTTTTCCTTCCTCTCTCTCTCTTCTTTCGCCGTCTGTAACAACTTGAATATATTACCCTTAATTCATGAAGAAAAAGAAAAAGGACCCTAAAAAAAGCTAAAAAAAAAAAAACCCAGTTGTTAATTTGCTTCTTTTTTATCTTCAGTATATGCGAATGATTCAACTTTATATATTCTGCGATCTCTTACTTTTCCCGAAGTGATCAAATATGAGTTGTTTGAGTGCATTCTCTCTGACTTGCAAAACAACAATTGTCTCTAATGATCAGTGACGGATTATCTAGCACCCCTGGGGTGAGCTTTAGTAAGGCTCCCCACTGACCTTGCCCCCCTAGTTGGATTGAATTATGATGTTAAGTCATGTTGAATAACTTATTATTAAATCATTTTTTGTACACTCAAACTATTTTGTGCTTTTGGGCTTTGTTCCCTTCTGGGCCCCTAGGCTTAAGCCTACTCAGCCAAATGGTTAGTCAGCCACTGTTAATGATACTATGTTTCCTGAATTGGCTGGCCCTTCATTCTTTAATTTATGGATACAATTATTGCATTGTTGATCTGATTCTTTCAATCTGTTTGCATCCATCTCAAAATCCCTGATTCTATAAAACCATGTTTAATTTGCATAAAGTAAAGAATCAGTCCAAATGATGAATAATGTTGATTTGAGTTCTTGCATTTATTTTTAGCCAAAATGAGGTAATGTTCATTTTAAATTATTTCTCCTATTTAAAAACACAATTTTGATTTATAAAAATCACCCAATGAGTCCTTAGAACTTACAAAAATCAACCATTGAGTCCTTAGAACCAAAAGACAACTAGGTTTCCAAGACTGTGCAACTCTTTCTGAAAACATCTTTGAAAAAGTTGAAAACATGGAGTTGGTTCAAGTTTCAACATCCAAATTGATGATTCTCTATAAGATACACTTGAAGAATATAATAATTGAAAGCAGCAGCAGACAACGTATTTTTGCTAGTGAGTCCAATTCAGTTTGAACTTTTCAATGAGGCTTTACTTAGTCTGGCATAAGATGACAGTTGTGGGATACCCAGTGAGGATCAAATTCACTACACATGTGAATGGTCTGTGAGAAGAGCTTGCTAACCATTGTGCACCAAATTACTATTAAAATGTACCAATTATAAAGCTTATTTTATACTAAAGTCAATTTATTAATTTATACTAAAATATTTTTCTCGGATAACTATATTAAAGTTTTGTTGTCGATTTGCATAAAACTTTCGTTTATTTTGTTTCCCAAGTTAGTGGCTCTGATCTAGTCATGTTTGATATTGGTTGACCATCATTCTGCTGATGTCAGTGGCTGAGCAGAGACTCACATAACAACCTGTGCATGAATGTTTTTTGGGTTTTTTCAGAGTAGGAGGATCGTTGCACAAGGATGATCCCATTCTCTCAGTTTCCAAGGTCATTTTCCAGTGGTATGATGAGACATCACAATCGTTGGCCTTTTTAGCTGCAGTCTGCCTTAGGGGCTTCACTTCTAGTTTTTCCTTTTCTATCAAAGTAACCTTCTCTTAGTTTGACTGCCTTACAGGGATAAAGGGCTCGGACTGCTCTGCTATTTACCTGTAGTTGGAGGGAGAAGAGGATTCATGCCTTTCACAAGAGCATTAATGTGAAGTGATCCCAGGCAGCCTAGCCAAAACTCAAATTACGAAAGAAATTGAGTCTGTTCTGATAAATTTAATAAAAACCAGAACTAATAAATAATCACTCATTGAATAGAACTTACAATTTTGCCTAACAATTTATTTTTACCAGGAAGGATATATTTATAAAATGTACTGTAGGAATGTTCACTCATCCGAAATGGAACTCAACTTTTACTCGACGATCTTTCATCTTTGTCAAAAGAAAAGATCTTCTATCCAACAAAAACTTGGATTCATGTTACAGCTGATAAAGTTACCATACATGCCAAACTATAAACAAATGGTTTACAAGGGTATTTGGAGGACTACTGCTCACTGCAACTCATTCAAGCCCAATAACTGTCCATATCGAACTTTGGTAAATGGCCTTGTAGACATAATACTAATGCATTGGACGCAGTGTAATATTTGCATTGTTTTTTTGTTTAAATTCAATGTCTATCTTATATACCAGCATATATGGTACATTTTACTTGTTTGAATATGGGAAAGGCAATAAAATCTATTTTTTGACTGAAAAGAAAAAAGTATCTATGGATGAAAACTTCTCAAAGAAAGGACCTGAAGATTCTTGCCTTATCAGTCAGTAATTCTGATTTTCAATCTGAAGAATTATCAAAGACAGTCCATCAAAGAATAAATTTGAAGAATTGTCTCCTATTGGAAAGCACTGACAAATGCAGCAAATATGATTTTTAACATAGAACAGGTTTGGTTAGTCACTCAATAGAAACCATCACATAACTAATGTCTTTTGGCAGCATGATGTGTTGAGGGTGATCAATTAAAAAAATTGAAAAAAGGGGTGATCAATAAATAAGTTACTTCTCTAGCCTTTTGTTGGGCAGTGATCACGAACAAAATTTGAATTTTTTAAAAACAAGCATGAATGTTGCTGGACACAAACTAAGGGACCAATTTAGCATAAACTTAGATTTCAAATTGAACCCCCCACTAAAAACCTATTTAGGGGGAGAATTTTGAAAGAACAACAAAAAGGGCTGATCAATAAATAAGTTACTTCTCTAGCCTTTTGTTGGGCAGTGATCACTAACAAAATTTGAATTTTCAAAAAACAAGCATGAATGCTGCTGGACACAAACTAAGGGATCAATTTAGCATGAACTTATATTGCAAATTGAACACCCAACTACAAAACCTATTTAGGAGGAGTTAAAAAAAAACCAAAAAACGTTTTTTCTAAACCATAATAAGAAGTAAATGTTTAAATGTTCAGCCCGTCTAGCTCCATTGGTGCGGCCTGTTAGCACGATAGATGCATAGCCAGACCAACTTAAAAACTGAAGAAACCTATGTTGACAGTTTTGGTGACAGTTTTGGTTGACAGTTTCTAAAAAATGTCTTTTGAAGCAAATCTCTAGATACAGAACCAAAAGAATCATCTCTAATCGGTTAGCACCAGGACCAGAGAACATGTGATTTTCGACCCTAAGAAGAACCTGCAACGGTTGTGGGCTTAGTCATGCTTCATAAGTGAAATACTGCTTAAACAATATCGTGCAATGATGGAAGATGGTTCGTTTGGGGTGGCAGTGGGAATTTCTGTGTAATGGGGTAAGGGCTGCCCGCATGGCTGCCAGAGTTGGTGGGTGTGGTTGTTCTGAGGGACGGAGGAGAGACAGACATATGTGCCTACCATCTTGGCACAGAATCAACCAAGGATCAATAGGCACCATCGCAGAGGAACATGGAAAATATGATGGAGTAAAATTTACTGGTATTTCTCATTTCATCTCGATTCTCCTCTTTTCGTCCCATCTCACCTTACATCCCGTCGATTTTTTTCCTTGCCTCTCTCCTTCTTTCTCTTCGTTCCGATTTTCTGTATTCATGCTGTTGCTGCTGCTGTGTCTGCAGAATGATCCCCCCCTTCCTCCCCCGCCATCAGTCAAACTATCACACTAAGCTATCCACCCAGATTATAACCAAGATATGGAACAATGAACAGGGGACTGGTTGATTGAGGGTCAGAGGCTTCTTCCTTTTACGCCATATTACAGTTCGACAATTCTGGAACAGTTTTTATATCAGACAATAAAGGAATCATCTCTCTCGATGAAGAAAAAATAAAATAAAAAACCAGTAAATGAAAAGAGTTTGATAAGGAGATGCAAGCCCAACCACCCAGTTTCACAAATAACTTTTACTTATTGTCAGCATTTTGTGTGGACAGAAAAAATAAACAAAAAAAGACTCAATTCTGTTTTGCTTGAATGCAGACAACAATCATTAAATAATCTTTTAAGATTCAAAAATTGAATTACATAGAGTTATTCATTACATGCTAAATCTTTATAAAGACCTGTTCTTGAGTTATCTATTGATACAGGCCATTTTACAGATAGAGATCCTAAAAATCAATTAGATAAAGCTATTCATTATTGGAGAGATCACAAGACAGCACAATATATTAGAAAACAAACCGGGGTCAGAGATATCATAGAAACCATTAGAAAACTCAAATGGCAATGGGCTGGTCATGTTCCAAGAATGTCAGACAACTGCTGGACATCACGACTCACAACGTGGATCCCCAGAAATCATCCATGAAACTGTGGCCAGCAATAAATAAGATGGTGTGATGAACTAGACAAGTTCAGAAAGTATTGGCTCCAAGACACTCATCATAGAGAGGCAGACAGTAAAATGCAGATGATGATGATGATGATGATGATGATGATGATTATTCATTACATGCTAAATCTTTGTAAAGATTTCTCAAATTGTTCTTGAGTTATCTATTAATATGGAGTATTTTTAAGATAGAGATCCTGAAATTTGATTACTAAATTTTGGTAAAGACCGATCAAACTGTTCTTGTGTTAACTGATGTAGGTACATTTACAAAGAAACTAATAACATTGTTGTAAAGATATTGTCTATAACTTTGAGAACAGTTGTTATCATTCAAAGAGTTTTTTGGACAATTGAACTCAATCTTTTTTTTATTTTTTAGACATAATAAGGAGTGAATGTTTAAATTTTCAGCTCTCTAGTTCCATTGGTGCAGCCTCTACACATGATAGATACATAGCCAGCCAGCCCACTAGCCAGCCAGCCCACTAGCCAGCTAGCCCACTAGCCAGCCAGTTAACCAGATAGCCAGCCAGCCAGACCCACTTAAAAACTGAAGAAACCTATGTTGACAGTTTTGGTGACAGTTTTGGTTGACAGATTCTAATATACAATGCAATTCATAGATTTCAAGCCTTGCTGAGTTTTACACTCTTGGGCAGTGTGGATTTTAAAAGTACATGAATACACTAACGACAGGCACTCTGAAATGTCAAAGTCTCAGCTTAAAAGCTGAAATACGTCCTCATGGATCTGAATAAGATAAAAAGATATTGTCCAGTCAAAGTGGAATACAAATGAGAGATACCATCCAGTCTTGATCGGGGACTCGAGAGTGGTCATATCGATCAGATATAAAACAAGCTGAGTTTGTTTGGTCTCCAGCTGGACAATTACAGAACAAACTAGCCAGCTGGTTTCTCTTCATCTATAAGTAGACCTGAAAAGGGCAGGAAAACAGGAAATTGGAATTTAAGGTATCTATAATATATATATTTCAAATCTGTTAGTTACCAACCCACACCCAGGCACTGTTAATTCATGATTACTGGTCAACTGACTTGGTAGCTTATTTTACTTATTCAACAATCTATATTCACACGGCCCTGTTGAAAACACGCCGTTGTCCCCTTCCCAAACGATGGGTCAGTATTTGGTTTATGTCATTTTGCTTAAACACTTTTTCAAAATTCCACCATGTATATAACTGGGTTGAAACTTGATTATGAACAGATCTATCCAAGAGTTATTAGAAACCATCAACATAGGTTTCTTAAGTTTTCAAGAGAGTCTGGCTGGCTAGATATGTATTATGCGTACAGACCGCACCAATGGAGCTAGTTGGCTGAAAATTTAAACATTTACTCCTTATTATGTCCAGAAAAAACGTTTTTTAGTTTTTTTAAATTTCCCCCCAAAAATGGGTTTTTAGTGGGTGGTTCAATTTGGAATCTAAGTTTATGCTAAATTGATCCCTTGGTTAGTGTCCGGCAGCATTCACGCTTGTTTTTGGAAAATTCAAACTTTTTTTAGTGATCACTGCCCAACAAAAGGAGAGAGAAGAAACTTATTCATTGATCCCCCCTTTATCCAATTTTTTAATTGATCACCCCGAACAGGTCAGGCTGCTAAAAGACAGTGATCATGTGATGGTTTCTATTGAGTGACTAACCAGACTTGTTTTATTGGTTTTTTTCTTCAAGATGAGGGGATCAGCATTTTTATTTCATACTCCTAGACACATCTGTAACAACATTTATTTTCTATGTTTTAAGTTTGAAGATAAACATCATAATAAATGTCCATCAGAGTGTTCAAAAGGCTGTATACTTATTTTTAGCTTACAGCTACTGGGTCAATATTTGCTTGATCTCACACAACTTATACGTCTTTTAAAAATCTTTTAACAGCATATGCATTATAAAGTATGTAATAATGGACATATACATTTTATGAGAAAGGTGATGTAGCTAGTTAGAGTGAATTTGTTTCTAACTGGGTGCTCTCATATGGCACAGTTTAACTAAAAGATCTATGTACAAGTGTTTCATTAACAGTTTTGGTCAAGACAATATATCTGTATTTACTCAGTCTCATATCGAGGATAAACTTTTTTTTTTAAAAAGCTTTTAATTTTAGAGAGAATTTTTTATGCAAATATTAACTATATCCCTTGCAAAGTTAGTGAGTTGTATGATTTTGCCATAAAAACTTTTTTGAATTAACTCCCTTTACAAGGTTGGTCCTAGCATTTATAGGGCCCTAAGCAGAATTTGATTTGGGGGCCCTCACCACATCTAGGGGGCCCTTTGGTGGCCACAGGGCCCTAAGCAACAGCTTAGTTTGCTTATATGTTGGGCTGGCTCTGTCCCTTTATGGAACTCAAACTAATTAGTTTTCTTTATTTTGTTGAGAATCTTCTCCAGTAATTTTAATAACAGAAAACAAAATTGGTATCTGAGTCACTGATTTTGACACTGGGATGGCTATGATCTGAGGTTTGATGCCAAATAGTCAGGCGATATCTTGCATGTTACAGTAAAGGCAAAGACTACATAAAAGTCCAATCAGCAACAAAAACCAATTTCCAAACTATGCATTATGGGCAATAATTTGAATAAAAACCTTGGAACACCCTTGAGCAAGGTTCATTTTTGAATTTAGATCCCATAAAAAATTTGCTCTGATAAAGCAAAAACCATGAGAAACAATAAAACTGAATCCATTCATTGGTTACAGCTTAATGAAGATGGAATATAACAACTGAGAGAGAATAAATGTCAAAACATGATGTGATGGTTTTAGTAATAGAAAGAAGTGTTATTTTATTTGACCTATATTTTTTATTTGCATATATATGGCTGTCTTTTATGATACAAATTTGAAACATGTTCTTTCACAGCCGACTTCCTTCAGAAAAATAATGAAAAAAAAATACTGAGAGAAATTTGAATAAGCAAGACTATTTACAATGTAAATGGCAATAAGCATAAATTGTGGGTTGATTTACGAACATGAATGATCGAAAAGGCAACCACGATTTTTGATTAAGAAGCATAAACTCCTTTTTTTTATTTCTTATTTTACTACACTTATCTTGAAAAGCTCTTCGCAAAAAACCCAAAACAAAACAAAACTAGCATTCCAAGGGAAATTATGAATCACCGCCACCCATATATGCTGTGTTGGGGGTAATCAATTAAAAAGTTGGAAAAAAGGGTGATCAATGAATAAGTTACTTCTCTCACCTTTTGTTGGGCTGTGATCACTAAAATTTTCCAAAAAACAAGCGGGCACAAACTAGTGACCAATTTAGCCTAAACTTACATTGCATATTGAACCTCGCACTAAAAACCTATTTTGGAGGGGAATTTTCTAAAAACAAAAAAAAACATTTCCCTATTTCTTGAGAGGAGTGTGTGTGCAAAATTTCAAGTTTCTACTATGAAAGGTTAGGATTGGGTGAAGTCTGGATACATAGATAGATACATAGATACATATAAATGTCAGAACACATGAATAACCTAAACCCAGCAATAAACCAGTGTTGTGGGTAGCAGTGATTAAAAAATCAGGTCTGCTTCGACTCTCAATAGAAACAATAAGGTGACCAATGTCTTTTGGCAGCATGCTGTGCTGGGGATGATCAATTACAAATTTGGGAAAAGGGGTGATCAATAAATAAGTTACTTCTCTCGCATTTTGTTGGGAAGTGATCACTAAAAAGTCTGAATTTTCCAAAAAACAAGCGTGAATGATGCCGGACACAAACTAAGGGACCAATTTGCAAATTTAACCCATACTAAAAACCTATGGGGGGGATCTTCAAAAAACAAAAAAGTGTTATTTCTAGACATAAGAAGTAAATGTTTAAATTTTCATCCCTCTTGCTCCATTGGTGTGACCTGTATGCATGATACATATATACATAGCCAGACCAACTTAAAAACTGAAGAAACCTATATCGACAGTTTTGGTGACAGTTTTGGTTGATTGTTTCTAACAGTTCTTTTTTGTTTATTTTTAGCTTCAACTCTGTTTTGACCTGATTCTTTCTTCCTATTCAACTTGAAGCTTTCTAATTGTGGAAAAATGCCATTATTCCAACCTTTGATGTGTTTCATGGTAAATCTCACCATGACCTCCTCTTTTATTGTTATATTTGATATGAATTCTTTTTTTGTCTTAAATTCTTTATTACTTTATCACTTAAACTTTAAAAAGAAAATTTTTTTTTTAACATTTTTAATGAATATTAAGATGGTTTCTCTGCTAAAGTTTATGTAACAAAATAACTTGTTCGATTTATGTACTTGATTTAGATACTGTATTTAGTTTTGGGAAGAGTCATTAACATTCAAAGAGCTTTTCAGACGATTGAACTCCTTCTTGTTGTTTGTGTTGTTTGTTAATATGACATTTCAGCCGATTGATTCTACTGTCTTCTTCAGGTGTATTATCTGAATGTGATGGCGTTGGTAACTTTGGAGAAAAGAATTCTGTTTACTGCTATCACATTCAGATAATACACCTGAAGAAGGCCGTAGAATGGATCGGCTGAAACATAGTGTTAACAATACAAACAACAAAAAGGAGTTCCATTGTCTGAAAATCTCTTTGAATGTTACTTGATTTACTCGATTTCAAGAGGAAGTACATGGGTGTGTGTGTGTGTGTTTGTGTGTGTGTTAGAGAGAGAGTGAGACAGAGAGAGAGAGAGAGTGGGGGAGGGGAAGCAAAGTCCACCTAATTTCTTGAACCATTTCTCATCAATTTCAACGTTAGACCATCCAACTGACAACTACCTATCCCACCAAGGTGTCTATTCAAAAGAAGAAGAAAAAAATCTCCCCAAACATGGCTGTAAGCATCTGTCTTTCCCTGGTTGTTTTTGGAGTTTGTGGTAAAAAATTCCTGTGGAAAGCATACACTGAAATCTACTCATCCATATTTAATACTTACAAGAGTTCTTTTGGTAAGAAAAGAGGGAAAAAAATTTTATTACTCAAAGAGGTTGGCTGCCACGGGAAGATACTTTGCATTTTTTGTTGTTGCTTGAATTTGCTGCCAGTGGGTAGGAAAGGAGGCTGAAAGTGGTGATGCAACCACAAAAATCCCTTTTCCAGATTTAATCATTCATAGTTGTATCATTAAATCTTTCATGAAGCGATTCTATACCGTTTCTTGACTTTCTTATTCAAAATAAACTTCAAAATATTGTCCAAATGTGAATGAGGATTTGCCAGACTAAAGCCTGAAGTTTAAATACATAAGAGACACATATTGATTCGATTAATATTATCTGAAATTATGAGATGAGTCATTGTCACTATTCGACAAATTATTCAGACTAATATTCTTATCCTTGTTGTTTTGATCACTATATCTTGGTTAATATGTTCTTCGGCCTTCCCTGTGCTACACTCTTGGGAAATGTGGATTTTAAAAGTACATGAATATACTAACTACAGGCAATCTGAAATGTAAAAGGCTCATCTTAAAAGCTGAAATACCTCCTCATAGATCAGAACAAGATAAAAGTATCCAATACAAATGAGAGATATCATCCAGTCTTGATCAGGACTCAAGTGGTCATCTTGATCAAATATATGTAAGAGGCTTTCATCAATCTGCAATAATAAAGCCCAATTATTATACCATTGTTAATTTTTCCTTAATCATTTCTAAGGAAACAATCATGAACAAAGTTGCATTTCTATATTTCTCGTTCAAAACCTTCTCTAAAGAAAACTGTGGATGAGAGACCTAACAAAAGTGGTTGAAACAATCAAATAGTTTTTGTATGGTTTAACAAAACAAACAAAGGAATTCTGTGTAACTGGACTGTGTAGTCTCATTTAATACTCATACCAAATGGCATACATTGGTTGTATGTGGTTATGCTCTATACAAGTCTTTATCCATTCCAGTAATCTTCCCCGGGGAAAGACAGAAAAAGAGAGACTAAAGGAGAGAATGACTGACTCAGAGTTGAACAATAAAAAAAAGATGAGGATTTTTATTGACTCTTTCACATCCCAGCTGAGAATGTTACAGAATGGCAAAGAAAATGAAAGACTGGGTAAAAATTTATTCATATGAGTCAAGATTAACATCCATTTATTGTAAACATAGCTACAGCTACATGATAGTTTAATTTTTGGGATTTAGCTGAGTGATATGAATTTCAGTTCAAAAGAAAAGGTTGAGCCCATATTCTTTCCTACTGCATATAAGTGCATATGTTGTGCTGAACAGAAGATATAAGCTTCTTGATTTAATTAATCAGTGAATTAATATATATTATTTTTAAAAATATTTTTGGAGCGTACCTGTGTATATGTGCTTAGTTAACTCACAACCACAAAAAAGTAAATGTTGATTGCTTCACTGAGTCAATTTAATTCTTTATGTACATGTTCAGTCCTTTTGCTGAATCGCAAATGATCTCTGGAGGCAAAATACACTTGAGGAAAGCCACAGAATGCATCAGCCAAAACATGGTTGTAAAAAAATACTAGTCCAAATAGTCATAGAATAATGATAATACTTCATCTTAGAATTTTAGACAACACTAAAAGCATGAACAAGTATTTGCAATTGTGTGGATATATCTTGCCAAAAACAAATAGAAATATGTATGTCTTAACTTTCAAGATATACTATGCTTTAATTCAATATAGAAAGAATATGACAAGCATTTTGAATACTACTAATATGTAACGTTTGGGTCCCTTATCCTCTGTGTATGAAAATGTAGTTGTTAAATATTTACAAATAGATTTTAAATTGTTCGAATTGAAATAGGAAAGTACTGTTAGAATTTCCCTCTAATCTTATTCAAAATTATCTTTCTCTCCTTCCAAAAGACAAAAAATAGACTCCAATAACATTTCCTACTTTGCTCAATAAAAAAAACAAAGTTGATTTTATAGCCAATCAGTAATTATCTGGCTTCCCCTAACTGACAATCCTGAAGTACCACAATGAACTTGCTGTGACTATACTCATCAGGTCATTGCCAGGTGTGTCTCATAGCAAACCTGATATAAACACTACATAAAAGTATTCAAGTTCTGACTGTCAGTACTAGTAAAACTTATGAACACCATGTCAACAGACGTGTAGGTCTTTTTTCTTTGATACTTTTGACTATGAATTACCAATCATATTGTACCATTATCACAAACGTACTTATAATGAGTGAAAGCTCAAAATAAGATCAACTCAGTCCTCTAGTACCTATTTGATATTATGAGCACAATATCAATTCTCAAAGACACTACTAAGAGACAATCAGGGAGCCATAAATTCAGATCATAACATCAAAAAGAATTACAAAGATTTACATATCAATTTTAAGAAATCTTTCAGTCTTTGTCTAACTGATAACAATGGATACTCAGAAGATATAATAAAAGACAGTGGAAAGCTTAATAATAACAATTCAACAAACTTGTAATAAATATTTGTATTATTTAAAATGGCCAACTTAATGTGCCTTTTTGATTAACAGTGAAATAACAATTTAAGCTGTGTAGAGAACATTTCTTTACTAACACTAAGTTGAAACATAACACATAAAAGTTACTTGCTTTTTTATGCTATAATTTTTATATCCGTTTTTGAAAAATCAACAGCATTAATATCATGTTTAATGCACAGAAAAGAAATATATTAAAAGCTCCACAAAGTTATACAGAAATTATCTTGAAAGCTAACTTTTCGCAGCACTTCTTCATTATCCAACTGAACCTTTCTCATACTCTGTTTAATTGTAATTCTTTTAAGGAATTCTTTTTAAGTCATTTAAAAGAAAATGGCAGTTGCAGAAGATCCAATGAACAGTTTGGGGCTTTACAATTTATTCACAAAGAATATGAGAATTTTGCTTTCCAAATGCTATGGAAAATTGAGAAAACGTCTTCTCAGAAGATGTAAAATAAAAGTTTAAGGCCGGCGTTGAAATATTTTAACAATTTTGCTAATATAAAAGTTAGAATTAAAACGTAAAATTTTAAAAAAAATAAAAAGGAAAACTGCAGAAATAAATAAGAATTTAAGAATATAAGCAACAAGTAAAAAAAAAATTAAAACTATTAAAACATAATAGAAAATCTTATTAAAAATAAAAATATATTGCTTAAAATTAAAAGTCAAAAGAAAATAGCGGAAAGAATTAAGCAGCTCAACATAGGTAACAATCCCTTCCCCAAATCTCTAGTTGTATTTAAATAAACACAGATGACACTCTGAGAATATTTTAAGTTATGGCAGGAAGGCATTTTCTTTGGGGACTGTTTGAAATTTCTTGGCAAATTCTCAGAAGATGAAGACGTTTTATTGTTTAAAATCCGACAAAAAGTATAGAAAACGGAATCTGTTTTCATTTTAAATAAATACACAACTCAGGAACTCTAGTGATAATTCAATTTACAAATGAAAGGAAACTTATAAAAGGTAAACTGAATAGAAGTTGGTCTGATACTAAAACTGAACCATAAGTAATTTCAACTTAGGATGAGATGCAGTGCCTCAAATACCCAGAGAAGTGTGTGAGGAAACATTTAATTTATCCCACTGAGATCAAGATAGCTTCCTCATCACAAAAGGATGCTACCACTGTTTCCTTTATTTATACTTAGCCATGGCTCTAGAGATTTTGATATGTATAAATAAAGTAAGAATAAAATTACATATGTTCACAAATTGTTTGTTTCTTTTTTTTCTATTGTAGCTGATATTGTTTTTGTTTTTTTTTATAATCAACAAAGATGTTAATGAGATTTTCAGACAGACAGAAAAATTTTCAGGGAGATATACAAAGAGAAAAATAAAGAAAAAGGAATAATGAATGTAAAAAAATGAAAAAGAAGAGAATATTTGGTATTTTATAAAAGAACCAAAATATTCTACTTACCTTTTATTTTTGTCACTGTCAACAACAATAACAACAACAACATAATAAAAGATGCAAAAACAAAGAAGCTAATAGATAAAAAATTGAATGAAAAAGAGAAAAGAAATTTTCCCAACAATCAGAAGCGAAAAAAGCAGGAAGTAAAATGAGTGAAATTTCCAGAAACTTCTGTTCTACTAACAATAATATGTGAGATATTTAAAGAGTTAGGATTACTTTTAGTGATAACCAACGTGATGAAGATGGTGAGAGAAAAGACAAAATAAACGATAAAAAAGAAAACAGGAATATAAGTACTAATCCTAAAAATGAATAATAAAAGAAATGGTGACTATTATTAGAACCTATTTTAATCATATTATATAAAAGCTCATGTCATTTTTGTCTGTTTGTCTATTGCAGTGTTTCTCAACTGTTTTCAGCCCAACACCCCTATGGCACCTAGCTACAAGTCAACACCCCCTATAGTTTAAATATGAGAAGTACTCAACACAGATTT
>VCCN01001152.1:5359252-5377252 GCA_006491835.1 Architeuthis dux
TGAACACATGAATAACCTAAACCTTTGGTAGCTGTGATTAACGTCTACCGAATCTTTTTGTATGCAAACTGAAGTTTATGAGGAAGAATACATGTCACATGCACATGTGTTTGAGTGTCACAAGAGAATTTGTGAAGGTTGAGAGAATGTCAAAGATTATGAATGTTGTCAATGCCCATGCATGTCAACGCTGGAGATGCATTATCCCATCATTCTGATGCTGAGTCGTTGATTGTTTCAAACAATTTGTTTGATTTTTTTAATATTCTTGACGGTTCTTGATGTGCATTGGCGTTCACAACATTCATCATCTTTGACATTTTCTCGACCATCACAAAATCTCCTGTGCCACTTGAACACACATGCACATGACATGCATTCTTCCCCATAAACTTCAGCTAGCTTACGAAAAGATTCAGTAGCCATTTTGTTCAATATCATAAAAAATTTCAAATTGACGTGTTGTCCCATTTTCTAACTGACCATTTTTACGAACACATCAACTTCAAGTGATGCGTAACAGCGATTTGAAGACTTGAGCAGATCAAAACTTTCAAAGGTTGACAAGGAAGGAGATTAGGTTGAAAAATGAATATTTGTTATGCAAAATAAATGGGTTTTTTCATCATTATGCTACAGACTTATTGTTGTCCCTTTTCAGTATAATAAAAAAACGAAAACACTGTTCTCCTTAGTCAAGTAAAGTGGGGAAATAAGGGACCTTTCGATGAGCTGTTAACTACTTTGCTGTTTATTATGAGGCATGGTTTGGACCCATAACAAATTATCAATGCAAATTCACACAATCTTTATATGCAATAGTGATTACTGACAGACTATATTACTAGCTAAAGAGCCTCATTTTTCTGAGCTATGAAATCAGAGTTACCATTTTGAGCTAATGTTTTACACTCATATCACATGAGTTTGAACCTTGTACTTTTGGTTTACAATCCAGTGCCTAGCCACCTAGCTAGTACTTTGTGCCATTAAGGCTTTGTTTTTGTATGTAAGTGAAGGCATATGCCTACTTTGTGTGTATGCAAGAGTTTTGGAAGTGAGGAACAGGATTACTGATTAGAGAGATTGTATTCATTAGTGCTACGGTGTATCTCACCATCAAAGTAATATATATGTAAATATAATTGTCCACATTATTTTGACATTTTTGTCCTTGAAAAGTTTTATTCTGACTGTAAATACAATTTCTTCTTCATATTCAATTTGAACATTAGATACAGATTTGTTTTATTACGTGTACTCTACGCAATGTGAGCATGGGAGTCCGTTGGGGAAGGGTGGGCACAAACGGGGCCTTTGTCCCCCACCCCCCTGGATCAGGCCTGGATTCACCTAGGGTGAAGAGGTTTGAAAGCTGGAACTTTATAGTTAATAAGGATAATAGTGCTGTACAATTGTTTTATGTAATGCCAACTTAATGTACCTATATAATAAGATGGTATTATTCTTTGCTGGTAACAGGGTTAAGATATATTCTGAATATATCCTTTTGTGTCCCCTGGAAATATACCCCCCCCCTCCCATGGAAAAGTGGCAGTGCACGCCTATGAACGTGAGTAATTCAGAGCTAGTCACTTTTAAGCAATAATTCCTACTCTCTACTCTTTACTCAGTGTCTTTGTTGCTCTTTAAGTCATCAGGGTACATGAATTTTACAGATACAAGAAAATATCATTCAAAAAGTTTTGAAAATGCCAAATATCTCTGTTATCTCATATACCTCTGACAATGAGGTTGGAAGAGGTATATACATTCTGTCTATCTGTCCGTCTGTTTGTCTATCTGTCCGTCAGTTTGTCCACACAATATCTCCAAAGGTTCTCAATGATTTTCAATGACATTTTGTCAAAGGGTAAGCCTTGGGCTAAAGGAAGAATTGATTATATTTTGAGGCGGATCTAGGAATTTCTTACAGTTACCCCCATTGTATCATAGCTATATGTACACACAATACCTCCAAAAGTTCTCAATGAATTTCAAATTTTCTGGAAGGTTAGTCCATAGGGTAAAGGAAGAATTGATTCAATTTTGGGGTGGACCCAGGAATTCTTTTTCGATTGAAAGATATTTTTTCCACACATGTATGTATTCACTCATGTTTTTCCACACAATATTTCCAAAAGTTCTCAATGAATTTCAATGACATTTAGTGGAAGGGTATATTCTTTGGGTAGGACTGGTTTTACTAGCATTTCTATTCATTTGATTTTACAATCATAAAACTCATTTAGTAATTTCTATTCCATCAATTTAAAACCCAATTAAATAACCTTAATTAAATAACAAATGATAAACAAAACCTCACTAACCATGTCCAAAGATGAACTTGTAAACCTTGCAGCTACCAGACTATTGCTCTTAAATAAAATCATTGGTTTCATTTTAGTGCCTCTTACAATGAAGAATTTATTATCAGACTATCTGCATACAAAATGGTTTCTTTGTTATTCTTTAAGTCTTATTTTCATGAACCGCTTGAAACCATTCCTAAATGACAGTGGAACTCTTCTATGAATAGAATAAAAAATAATGGAATTCTTTTGTGAATTGAATTTTGAAAAATAAAAAAAATTACCTAAAGGGAGGTAACTTCAATCAACAGATATTTCCCTTTATATTACCATTCAATTTAAAAAAAATATGAATTTAAGAGTTAAATTCAGTTTTCTCATAAGCTGAGTCTTGATTCGCTTCATACTGATCAGCAAATCAAACCCAAAACCTCAAGGGTTCAAATTCAATTGTCTAACCATTGACCTATCACTTGGGAATCATATTCATTGCTTCAACTGAGTTTTATAATTTGCAATATTTTTAAAATTTAAATTGCTTTGCCAATTAAAATTCAAAATTATCAAGATCTTAAACTTTATAGTAATTTTTTAATACAAAAAAAACAAAACAAAAACAAAAAAAAGGTCTAGACAGACTGAATTAAAAAAAAGCTCTTAGATGAAAAACATTATAATAATCTTTTTTCTTTCTATTGAAAAGCAATAAAAATGTTATCAGACTCGATAAAGGAAAATTGCTTTCTGTTTTCTCATATATTCCATTATGTTAGATAATTTCCCAATCTAATTTTTAATTCTGGTAATTATATTTGAAATGTCTTCTGAAATGAATGCATCAAGAGCTTGCAATGCATTTAATATCTTTTATCTGATAATATCAAGAATTTATTGTATTTGACATGTTTCAAGTATTTTTATTGTATTTGATGCTATAATGTATTTACAGCATATTGTTTCCATTAAATTGTGTAAGATACAATGCCCATTCTTTATTTATCTCATATTTTCAAAGAATCCATTTTAAAAATTTTGACAGCATTAGTAGGTTTTACTAATATTTTTATAAAAAAATTTTATAAAAATGTTATTCTGCTTTTAAAATACCCAAGAAAAACACTCAAAGTTTGCTTTTGTTCAGAACAACTAAAGACTACCACATTTTATTAAATTTTGACTAGTTTTTACCGTCATCCTAATTTTAGTTATTTTTATACAACTTATTAATTCGGGCCACTGTTTCTATGGGAATGAGGCGTAAAACTAGTCACCCTCTGGCAATAAGGGTGTGAGTTCAATTCTCACCGAAGGCTTACTCTTTATTTCCGATTGCGCTGTTATTCATTGCCATAGAAACAGTGGCCTTCAGGCCATATATAATAATATATAATAATAAGTTGTATAAAAACAACTAAAATTAGGATGAAGGTAAACACTAGTCAAAATTTAATAAAAAGTGGTGTGCTACAATACTTCGTCCAATAATAATGACGATTGAACTAAAGACTAATAAAATAGTTTCTTTAAACAAAAACTACTATAAAGACTATTTGGTTATATTGAATTGAATCATAGGCAGTGTAGTGTTAAAAAACAGAAGTGAGAGAATGCAGAGCTGCCTGCTCTTGATGTTTAAAACTGCCCACCTCCCCAAAATGATTTTGGAAATTTAACCAATTTCAGAGATGTTCTGAGGTCATATAGGATGAGTATTTGCCGAACTGTTGGCAAATTTCTATTATCAGTGAATTGGTCGAATGTGAGAATTTTAGTAGTATGCAGATAGTATAGAAATGATGTTTCCCCTCTCAAAAAAAGTAAGGGAATGACATTCCCTCAACACTGATCATAGACCTTGCAGCCTTCAATATAATGCTCTAGCAAGGGATAATAAGTGCTACGAAAGTAACGAAGGGAAAAAAATAAAGTGAGAATTTGGCACTAATGTTTCCTAAATTTCAAGTTAGTCCAATTAATAACTTGGCGTCTGTTTACTGTAAACAGAGGCCAAGATACAACAAAATAAAAACTTAGCCCTGGGTCAATTAGTTAATAAGCGAGAACAAATTGTCTTGCAATATTATTAGCAGAAAACACTTAAAACCAATGGATGGCCATTCTTGCTTATTTCTTATGATTTACAAAAAAGAGTTATCTCCCTTCTTTGCACGGTTGAAAGTGGGGTTGGCTGGTAATTTCAGTCTTTTCTCTTCACCCTTCACCCCAGAGCAAATTTGGGGTCATTCGTATGTATGATTAATGTGTAAATGAAGGAGTGACAAGGGTGTGAGAATCTAGAATAAGGTAAGAGAAAAGGTTGAGGTGAAGTTTTTGCAGACTTTAATTAAGGTGGTTGGTGGGGGTTGAAGAAAGAAAGGCACCTTCCAGCACAGAGGTTATGGCTTGACAGTGAAGCATTTCTTTAAAAAAAGAAAAGGACGAGGATGCATAAATGCTTGACAGGGAGGATAGTGGAGGGCAGTGGGGAGTTTGCAGATTACAAGACAATTGGTGGGTTGGGGTTTGAGGACCCTGATCTCATTGGTGTTGTTCCCTGGGTAAGCAAGGGTAAAGAAAAAGAAGAAGGAGTGAGAGACTAAACAGATCTTTAGGGGTCAAAGGCCATGATAATAGTCTGAGTAAAGAGATGAGAAAAGGACACAGTTTGGCAAATGGCCAGATACCAAACTGAAAGTCTCTCTCAACCACTCACCCTGCCATCAAGGGTGGTTTAGCTGGAGTGAGCAGAAAAGTATATTTTGGTGATAGTACTATGGGTGTGGATAAGGGTGCCGGCAAGGGTGGTTTAGCTTGAGTGAGTAGAAAAGTATATTTTGGTGGTTGTACTAGGGTGTGGATAAGGGTATTTTGGCAATTGGAAGGGGCAGGGTGGTATGTGTTGGTTACATTGGTTTGGGTAGAAATAGGTATTTGGACAAAATGGGGTATGCACAAAGGTAGTGGTTTAGCTGGAGTGAGTAGAAAAGTATATTTTGGTGGCTGTACTATGGGTGTGGATATGGGTATTTTGGCAATTGGAAGGGGTAGAGTGGTATGTATTGGTTGCATTGGTTTGGGTAGAAATGGGTGCTTGGACAAAATGGGGTATACACAAAGGTAGTCATGGAAATGTTATATTGTTAGTGGCATGCTGTTTATAAAATGGTTTGGAGGATTCAATTTGATAAAATTGAGGTCTGATACAAAAGAGGAGAAATCAAGAGAATGTTTCTTTGATATTCATGAAGAGAAGATTGCAAGTGGGTTGGAGATATTTATTTTATGATGGTGTGATAGATATTACAAGTATGTTAACTGATTATAGGATGCAAGAACAAAGAAAAACTTCAAAGACAAAACCCAATCTAAGATTGTGTTTCGTCTTTGAAGGTTCATATTTGAGCCAATCATGAGTAGTTATTTAATCACCTCACCCCACAAGGGTGGAAAGTGACACAAGGTCAATCGAATGTGGGGGTCCTTATATCCACGTGTAGGCAAGGACAAAAAATTGCCCATTCCCAGCAATCAGAACAAGGGATCAGAAATGTCCTTCAGACCCTCCACTTATAGTACAATGGAGAGGTGCTGCCCCAGGGTCAGTATCTCAAGGACTAAGTTCACTTTGTTTATGTCATGGCCCACCAGAAGACAAGAACATGACAGAAGAGATACTAGACTTGCATCCTAACCTGAAGGTCAGGGCCATGAGTGATTAATATGTTGAATCCAAGAAATTGACAATAGTAACTAAAAAAGAATAATTCTTTGAATTTCAGAGAATATGCTGAATTGATCTTATCTGATTGACCTACCTTGGGTCTAGAACAGTGGTTGCCAAACTTTTTGAGTCATTCCCCACTTTTATCAATAAGATTACTAGTATTCCCCTCTTCTATTTAAGTACGTTGCAGCAAAAAATAATTTTATTTTGCGTATAATTAGATAGCTTTATAATAAGAATATTTCTATAAGGTTTTTCTTAAAAAATACCCTTCTTATAAGAAAATCCATTCAAAATTGAATTCATCCTGAGAATTGTATTGAAATCGGTCCATTAGTATATTTTTGGGCTGAATTTTCCCAATGCAAATTCTCATGGTTTACCGACTTTTATTTTTACCTAATAGTCTTATTCCCCCCTTGGACTACCTAAATTCACCCCTTATGGGTAATTCCTCCCCGGTTGGGAACCACTGGTCTAGAATATATTTCTTTTTCAGTTAAAGTCAACAATCCTTAGGTAACTGGACTAAAGAATCAACATTCTTCAATAAACTGAGTAGAATGGGACCTGTTTAGTAAGCTGAAATAGTTGGTATTTGAACCATGGTATAAACCAGAATTCGGAATACTGATTTTCAAGGCAGGCAGGCAGGCAGGCAGGCAGGCAGGCCATCTCCACTTGGAAGACTGGTACAACCCAACCTTCCTACCCTCATTTTACCCCATTTGGCCTTGTGCCACAATAATCTAAGCTTAGTAGGTAACAATAAACAGACAAGAACAATCCTCACCCGTTATTTTGAGTTTTAAACTTCTGGTAGGTTTAGTTTAAAAGAGTTGGGTTAATGTTGAGAAGAAGTGCGTCTGCTGCTTGATTTGGTTGGTGGTGATATAAAGGAAGTGGGTGAGTGAGTGAACAGTGGTCATTTTGAGATACAAAGAAGAGGCGGGGGAGTAGTAGGGAAGACATGAGGGTGTGATTTGATATTGAAGATCACCAGCCGAATCCATAACGGAAACTGACAGAGACCTGCTGACTCTCCAGCCGCTGACAAATTCACTTAGTGTCATTTCAAATAATGATAAACAATGGATTTAAAACTTTTTAGTCTTGGGCTTTTCTAATTAGAGTTCTGGGCTAATTAACAGAAAATTTGCCAAAGACGAGGGCTTTGATGATTCAGACTCATTCAATAAGTAAGACACAAGATACAAGGGAGGGTTTGGGATGACAATGGGGTCTGGGGACAAAGATATTCAAATTTCTTGGCAAACACTTATGCTGAGGATTAGTGGACTTTCTCCTATGATATGTCATCACTTCATTAGGAATGCCAATATAGATATATAAACATATATATATATTCATATAGGTACATGCGTGGAGTGTTTGTTTACACACATATATGTATATATATATATGTATTATGTTCTTGTGTTTATGCTTTTATTTACATGCATTTATATAGATATATGTAGATAGTATATGTAGTTGCTTGTATAAATATATTTATGTAATTATTTATGAAGAGATGTGTATATGATAAAAATAAGTAATGAAGAGATGTGTACATGATAAAAATAAAATAAATGCTCATAAATACACATATATATATATGTGTGTGTACTTGTATTTACATGCATTTATATATATGCACATATATTTATATATACTTGTTTTACATGCATTTGTATATCTATATCTCTCTATATATGTGTGTGTGTGTGTGTGTGCATAGCTAGTATGTAATTATATATGAAGAGATGTATACATGATAAAAACACATACACATCCACACACACATGTATATATGTATTTATAAAAGAGGAGAAAGATTCTACTTGTGTGTATCAATATCTATAAATATAATTACATAAACTGACCATTAATTCAATGAGTCTTCGTTGATAGATCTGTGGTGAGAAATCTTATATTGAAGTCTATAATTTAAATATACACTGCTCAAAATAAACTCATTTCTACTTGTTAAAACTCAAAAATAAACTCATTTCTACTTGTTAAAACATTTATGCAATTCATTTTGCTTTTAAATAAAATTTTAAAAACAGGTAAAGATTTGAAACAATTTTTTCTAATTCAGGGGCTTTTTTAAAATTCTTACTGTCATAAACCACTTGATAACACTCCTAATTGTCAGCGGAACTCTTCTGTGGCGAAAACAAAGTTTGTTAAAATTATTATGACAGATAAAATAAAACATAAATAAAAAGAATTTGCCTGAAGCTGAAAGGGAGGTAAATTTGATCAGTAGCTATTAACATTTAAATTTTGTATATGAATTTAAGAGTTAAAATTTCTTTTTTTCAAATCAATAAATACAGTAAATAATACTTCTTCAGGAAATTGATATAAAAGACCGACTTTCAGACATGGCTCAAGAAGAAGACTCTGTCATTCAAAAGGAAAGTGGTATTACGCACAACAATGTTTCAGCTCCTGCTGCTATTGCAACCATTGAATACTTAGCTAAATTACAGTTAAAAAAATGACCAACTTATAGAATGGCCTCCATGTTCGACAGATCTGAACCCTATCGAGAATCTTTGGAGCATCATTAAAAGGCACCTTTATGTGGGTGGCAAGACATTTTTATTCAATAATATCAACTGTTTGCAAATCACTCACCCGTAAAGAAATTCTGAATTTAACTTCTTCTATGGACTGTTGGCTGCTTGAAGTCATTAGAAAAAAATGGAAATTATATCAGAAAATAATATTGCTTTTCTACGGTGTTATTTGACCAAACTTGTTATTGCTTTGTATGTCATTTCTTTAAATAAATCATTTTTGTTTTGGCCATTCACATTCATGTTTTATCCTCCTATCACTTCAAATTGGTTCTTTTCAGATGGTTTGGGATGGTTGCATATAAATTTGAACATTTTGAATAGTCATATTTTGTATATTCCAGCATAAATGAAATTCTATATTATAATAAGAATTTAGATTTTGTTGTATTCTGCATTAAAAGTGAGACGTATGCTTGACTGTAATTCGATGACTCTAGAACAAATAATTTTATAATTATTATCATTTTATTGATTTGCATATAACGTTGGAATGTACTCGAGCCATGTAAATATTTCTTTCACAAAGGTTTCAAATTTTTCAAGTGCAAAACTGACTGTTGAAGAAAAGGAATTTTTGGCGTTTTGTCTGATCAGAATTTTCCTTCTTCAAGCAGTTTCTTTTATTCTCAGCCACATAAAGTCCTGTTCCTCAAAAGGAACCACGGATCTTTCACATTAGAATTATCTCTATGAATGAATGTGTGTATGTATGTATGTATCACCATTCTCCGCTTCAAGGGTGTAGCAGGGTTAGGTACATGTGGGCAATTATTAGCAAGACCCACTTCTGGCTCGACAGGCCTGTCAAAGCTTTGTATTACTTACAGCACCTGGTCACCCATCTAGGTACTGACCAAGCTCAACATTGCTTAACTTCAGTGATTTACGAGAACTAGTGTATTCAACATGATTAGGCCATAATCTCTTGTCCTTGGTGAGAGGTTCCGCAATCCTAGTCCGTGTGCTGAGTGCTTAGTGGAAAGGTCACCCATTTAGGTACTGACCAAGCTCAACATTGCTTAACTTCAGTGATTTACGAGAACTAGTGTATTCAACATGATTTGGCCATAATCTCTTGTCCTTGGTGAGAGGTTCCGCAATCCTAGTCCTTGTGCTGAGTGCTTAGTGGAAAGGCATTGAGTACCATTTTTAAAGTCTTTGGTATGACTTGGTGGTGGATTGAATCACAGCCTACCAAACAGGTGAGTATTCTACCGCTGAGACACAGTGGTTGGTGATACCTCCATGAATACCTGAGCAATATCTTCAAGTGCCTTGTAGTTCAAGTCGTACACACGTAAGAAAAAGGAAGATTTTACAAGGTTATCTACTTATATAATAAACAGTGTGATTTTTTTCTGTTTCTCTATCCATAACAATGGACTCTACCACTTAAAGGTAACAATTTAGTTGATAAAAATATCTCTTACCCACCATTTGAAACAATGGATTCTTCAACTGAAACGAGTTCAGTAGTTTCTTTTTCTTAAAAAAAAATCTACTCATAGAAATTCAAACATATCTGTGAATTTTTTCACGGGGATGAACTAGTCAATAATAATAAAGGCATGATGTGTAATTTCATTGGTCAAGGTCTGAACTCAAACCAACCATGTTTATATGAATAGTATTGGTTGGAAAAGCAACCACTTCATCAGAAGAGTCACAATCCCGTCAGCCCAAGTCTAAGTTCGTTAGCTATGTCATTAAATCTATAGCCCTAATTACGTGCCACTAGATTCAAGATCAGCAGTGAGTTCATGTCTGTCCCAAAAATCCTTCCCCACCCACCAAACAAGAGACAATCTACCTGTCTATCTCCCAAGAGGCTACAAAGTCTTCAAATTACCAATTGCAAGGTCTATATTTATTTTCACACTGTTCACTGCATGTAAGCGGGTGGGAGTACCTTGCTATTTGAGAGGGGTGGGTGGGGCAGTGTTGGGAGTGGCATAATAGGAGGGAGAGGCGATAACCTCACCTTGATAGCCATATCTGCATTGTGATCAGAATAAGAGCTGAATACACACATGCAGAGTAGCAAACATTAAAAAAAACCCACATATACATACATACATACAAATTTATATACATGTGTGTGTTTGTCTGTTTGTCTGTCTGTGTTTATTTTAAAATACTTAAAAAATTAAATTTTGATTTATTTTTTGTTATATTTTGACTTGAATAACTAAAACAAAATTTACTGAAATCAAAATATATGATAAAAATAATTATTTATATGTTTGCATATAATAAATTTGCATAAAATGGTGATTTATATCAGTAAATAATAACAGTTGGTTATAGATGATATTTATAAGTAAGAAATCATGTTATTGAAAAAATAATAAATTCACTATGATTCAACAAATTATTCTTGGAGGATTTTATTTAAAAACAGAAAAAAATTATCAAATTAGTGAAAATCTATTCATTTTATATAAAACAATAAAAAGGAATCTGTGAAGAGGCTGAATTATAAGCTAATCAACAAAAGATTTAGTTATATTTTTAGATACGCGAGCATCTCTAGCACCGATTGCCATCACTGACTGACTATCAGGTTCTGACTGACTGTCAGGTTCTGACTGACTGACAGGCTGACATACCAAAAAACTCTCACCACCTCTTGTTTCATCCCACCCTTTCTCTATTTGTCTGAAAGTGCAAGGGGTGAACTTGCACATCTATGTCTAACTTTCAGGCTTGTTACGACTTATCTAGAACACTTTTTATGAGATTGCTAACAGGTGGGCTGGAATATTTCCTTTTCAATTAATGGTCATATCTTTGATTAATATTTCAAGGCAGAATGAGAATAAAAGCTTAGCAAAAACACTTCAAACAATCTGGGTACACCCCCCCCCCCGATATAGCGCGGTTCAATATAGCACGATTCGATATAGCACGGTTCACGTTATAAGGCGGTTGATAGGTGGACTCCAACATTTTTACCTAAATGTATTATTGGCCACTCATCCAAAAAACTGTAAATAAAACAGAATTTCTTCAAAGACTTACTTGATATTACAAAGATATTAAATTTCTTCAAATTTCAATCAATTAAAATATAATTACATAGTGGCTTACACATAATTTCTTTGATCTTGTGATGAAAACAACACCTTCGTTCACCTATGAACTTGTAATTGACATAAGAGTATGAGTACCAAGTGCTGACTGAATTCACTATTAATAGCTTGTAAGGTCTGCATGATAACCATGAAACTACAACTAAACTAATGTGTTGCTGTTATTAAAGCACATTCTCAATTGTGCTTCTTCCTCCTTTTTCTATTGTTGAAACAAAAAAAAAAGAAGATTTTTACTCGATAAATAGAAGTGAATTCATAAACAGAATTGTCTGTTAAATGAGTAAAACTATCTGGCCTTTTCCATTTTTAGCATTTTGATATACACATACTCACTTTAAATGACTTTTTGATGAGATTTTAATGGGAGAAAACACCATAGAAAAATAATCCCAACTTTGGTAAAAGACTCAGGATTATTTCTGTTTATTGCAAAAACTCACAGCTAAACTGGATACCACCTGGTGTTTAGTCTGTGGCACAATGTTTAGAAAAACAATCTCTATGATGAGACTTGTGTTTCTTCTTATCTTAAATTGTTCTACAGTGGTCCCCCTTTATAATGCTGGTGTTTGGGTCCAAGAAAGACAACTGACAGGGCAATTATCAGTGGCATGGCTAGAGATAGCTAGAGATTTGGGGTCTAAGACAACTTGGCTCCTTGAGGGGCCACCTCCAACATTTAGTGAGATTTGATGAAAAAGGAAAATTTGTAATAAATAGACATGCACTATCACTTAATTGGTGAAAAACAACCCCAAAGGCTGAATTATTATTTATGCAATTCATGTATGTACAAATATATCCTTGTTATTGTATAATGTCAGTAGAAATGCAGTAGATGAACAATAATTTAAAAGGTTTTTTAGAGCCCTGGGTGCTCCAGGGGAATTTTCAAAGAAAGTAAAATACATTAAGTAAAATACAGTAAATAAATGATTGTATAATCAAAAGACTTTTGAATTTTTATTCATAAATCTTGAGAAAGACTAGCAAGAACATCAAGCAAAAACAAACCGAGCACAATTTCAATTTAGGATGTGCCAGCCCTTTTCTCTATAGAATGAAAAGTTTACTCCCAGGTGAGCCTGATTAAGTAGAGTGTAGAAAGGATGCTTCAGTGAGTTTATCATGGTATTCACAGACTACCCTCTGGGAGAAGAAAGACAAGTATAATCATTGGGGCGTAGAGAAAAAAAAGCACTTATCATCTTTGACTACACATCTGTACATTCATGTATCTTCAGTTAATAAATGTATTTATGTTCATGGAAGTAAGCATTCTTATCTCAGTTAGTTTATTCCTGTAGACTCCTTGTGGAGCATAGGGCCGCAACCACTCTGCCGCGGGTTCAGGGGAAGGTAGGTTTTTACAGGGTGCAGTCGCTAGCCCCACACAGCTGGGACCAGCTATGTAGGTTTTTCGGTCAAACGTTTTTTTGTCTCAAACTTAGTAAATATCAAGTACATTCTGCTTCAGTATTTACAGTACATATACAGCTTAGTTTGACACAAGGCCTCGGTAATAGGGCACCCAGTGAGGATCGAATTCATTACAATAGTAATGGTCAGCATTGCAAGATTTTTACCCCTTACTAAAAAAAATTGTGAAATTAGTGATTTCATGAAATTACTGAAATATTCAGGGATTTCACAAAATCACTAGGAATTTCATGGAATTACTGAAATATTCAGGGATTACACATAATCACTAGGGATTTCATGAAATCACTTGTTTCACAATCTTACTGTAACATATATATGTCTACACAGGTAGAGTTGGATAAATAGAGGCTCCAAGATGAATATCAGAGGATAAATAATATTGTAGGTAGATAAAAAGAGAAAGGTAAGCATTTCTTACTTAGTAATCTTTCTCCAATATTCTTACTGTTTTAACCCCTGACCTCCTCCCTTCATAATCTTATGATCTCTCTCTCTCTCTTTCTGACCTCCTCCCTTTATAATCTTGTTCTCTCTATCTCAAACTGTGTGTCTTTCTCTCTCTCCTTCTCATTTACAGGCTTTTTAAATAATCTTATTACATACATACATAAAATAGATAAATTATCTCTTTCTCTGACAGACGCAGACATGTATCTTTGCATAATCATTGCAAATTTAACATGAACATGGCTTGAAAATTAGGATAGATTGAGGCAATTTTCATGAGGTGGAATCTTTCATTTTTTTTTTTAGATGCTCGAGCATCTCTGGTACCTATGACCGTCACTGACTGACTGACTCACAGGCTGACATAACAAAACACTCCCACCACCTCTCGTTTCCTCCCTTCTGTATATGTCTGAAAGTGCAAGGGAGATAACTCGTGTTAACTAAATCTTTAAGAGTAACGCCCCTTGTTAGATCCTCACACAAGAACAGATGTTGTCTGCTTCTGTCAGTTGGTATAATCCATGAGATCGAACTAGCTCATCTATGGTCTGGCTTTCAGGCTTGTTTTTGCTTTCTGTTGTTGCTTTCCTTTGTAGACTTTTAGAATTGATGTTTTAATAATTTCAAAATGAATATCCCTTTTTTAACTCTTAAATTCATTCTAGGGAATTCAGAAAGTTATTCAATGGGAGTAGCTTCTGATTAAAGTTATTTCCCTTGCACTTTTTGGTCATTTTAAAAGATTTTTCTCTAATTCAATTCACAAAAGAGTTCCATTTTTCTTTATCCTATTCATTGAAGAGTTCCACAGCGTTTACAAGCTGTCTATGAATCTAAGAGTTAAAAAAAAAAAACGGGAAGTGAAGATAATAGAAAATGCTTGATGAAAACCAGATTATATTCCAGTCTGGTGTTGACTTTATGCGAAAGTGTTTTTTAGGTTTATGCATTTTAAAATTAAAGACTTTTTATTTGTCTATTTCTTTCCTTGAAAAATATTTTCTCTGTGAGTAATAAAAGAAGAAAGAAAGGGCAGACTAATAAGATCTAGAGAAAAAACAAACACAAATAGAAAGCACTCAGAGTACGCATAACTCTGTCAATGCCATTTTCATTGAAAATCTGTTCATATATAGCTATGATGCAGGGAAGGTAACTGTAAAAAATACCTGGATCCATCCCAGAATTTAATCAATCTTTCCTTAGCCTATGACCCGCACTTCTACAAAATGTCATTGAAATTCATTGAGAACTTTTGAAAATATTGTGTGAACAGACAGACAGACATACATACATACAGACAGACAGACAGATGGATGGACAGACGGACGGATGGACAGATGGACGGACAGATGGACAGACAGACGGACGGACATGAGTGAATATATATATATACTACCTCATCCAACTTTGTTGGCAGATGTAGGAATGAAAGAATAAAATGAAAAATTTATTGATGCAAAGGACGAGGAATGAATATTTTGAAAGAAAACTAAAAAGACAAATTTCCAGAAGAAAAATATGAATGAAGACATGAAAAATGAAAAGAAGGAAATGATGAATTTAAAAACCTAAAGAAGGAAAAACAATTTGAAATAGAGGTAAAAAAAAAAAAAGATGAGATACAATTTTAAGGATGAACTTAAAGGATAGAACTGCTGTTATTTCTTCTCTTCTCTTCAAATCAGATAATATTTTCTTACCATCTCTTCTTCCCATATCTTTCCTCTACACAACAAAACAAACATGTTCCCCTCACCAAAATAATTCTGGCTTGTAAATTCCCAAGCTGATATCCAAAACTTAGAATTTGGTAATCTCTTCTTTTACCCTATCCACTTTCATAGTCTTGACTTAAAAACATTTTTGATTGCAAAGGAATGTCTTGTGAAATTATTTTTAGGTTGTACAAATACTTTCAGAATTTCAAGGAGTTTATGAGATACCAAGTGGCATCATGGATATGAAATGGGTCTGGGGGAATTAATCTAATGGTTTTGACTAATAAAGTTTTGACTAATAAACAAGTTATTTTAAAGAGATGCCCATATGAAAGGTATGGCCCTGAAAACTCCCAATCATACAGAAACAGCCATCAAAAGAAACACAAACCTGTTCAGCTATGATCAAATCCAGAAAAAGAGTTCCTATAGCTGAACCTGGCAATTTTCTAATCAGGTAGTTATTTGCATTTCTACTTTTTTTAAGGCTTGTGTATAAAAAGCATGACAGAAATGTGTTTATATATTGATAATTACCATCTTTGATGGTATATAAGACCCCTTTTTCCCCAAAAAATGGCTCAAAAGGTAAACCTAACTTTTGTCGTCTGGCCCCACATTTTATTATTTTTATTTTTAAAGTGTGACAGATAGATGGACAGATGGAAAGTGTGACAGACAGATGGACACATTGCTTATTATAGTATAGAAGATTTGAAACTGAATTTTAGGATTAAATCGTTTTTTTAGTAGAAAGAAATATTATTTTGGTCTCACTTTATAGAAGTTTTTTTTTCTCCATTTCCAAAACAATAAATCGACAAATGTTTTGAGTATTATTACAAATACATTATATTGCTTGCCAGTGAGGGAGCCAAATTTCTACTCGTATTTATAAGTGAATTATTGGTGAGGTGATCTTGAGGATGCTTCGTGACTGATTGCCAAACAAAACGAAAGGAAGAACGAAAGAAAGAAAAGAATTATGAGACAATGAAGTGGAAAGGAATTGATAACAGCATAAAATCTTGCACCTATTGTCTGTGACTCTTCATCTTTCTGAACCTACAAGAACCAATTGTCTGGATCTGTGGAACTTTTTCAGTGAAAGCCTTTTGAGAAGCCAGACCATTCCCATCAATTTAGCTCATATTGACCCATATCTGATTCCTTAGAAATGGTTACTGACCACTTCTCATAACTCTTTGAAATGGATGATGTACGTATAATTTATACCACATAAGAACATGAACAAGGTTCCATGATTTTGAATACCATATATATTACTAAAACTCCATCTCTCGCTACAATATGTCACCTGTTCATCATTTGTCAGGATTCTCATAGAGAAACTTTTTTTCCCCATTATTTCTTTTTATATTGAAGCACTAATTCCTACTTAACCTTTAGTACACTGCATTTTTTTTCAAGGGCGCCAAGATTTTGTGCACTTTGTAACTTTGAAAGCCTGTAACTTGTGTGTCTGTCCATGTATGAATGAAACTGATATGAAATTTAAACAAATTAGTAGGTACAAATGGTTTTTCGGACGATTGAACTCCTTCTTGTTATTTGTGTTGTAAACACGACTTTTCGGCCGATCCATTCTTCGACCTTTGTGATGGGTTAAACAGAAGTTATGTTTAAAGGGGGGTAGCCCTTATAGCACATGGCCCGGATGTTTCGAATATAGAAAATAACATTAGTATGTATTGGAACCTGGTAAATGTCAGTATTTTTAGATGTTGATTTTCAAGGTAAGCAGAACCTCCCCTCTTGGAAGCTTGGTCAGAGTCGAATTTACCATTGATGGGGCCCAGTGCATAACATTTCTTGGGGGCCTTTCTATTTTTGTATTTAGCTATTATTTTCAAACAAATCAAAACAAATATGAAATGTTCATCAAATTATGATGTTCAATTTAATGCAAAGTCCTTGATAATAATCTATTTCTAGGTAACATAATAAACCCTCACGTTTAGTTGAGACATTATAGTTTTTTACCTGCCAAAAATAAGACATATTTGTATAAGGGCCCTTAAAATCTTGGGTCTCTGTACAGCTGCACTGTTAGCACTGCCTTAAGTACAGCCCCGGGCACAATCTTCATACTCCCTATTTCTCTCTATTTGGCCTTGTAATAAGACTGAAATAAGCATAGTAAATATCATTAGTGAAGTTAGCAAAGATTTTACTCGAACGAGTAAGAAGTAAAGATGGGCAAATCCCACACGAACTGATCTAAAGATGAATTCACACAAACGTTTAGACTTTTTTTGAGACAGAGTTGGGTCAGTTTTAATTTTTTTGTCTATTTATATAATTGCATGTGTGAGTGAGTACGTTATTTTTTAAAAGATTTTTTTTCCAGCTGTTTGCAAATTTTCTTTTTTTAGTGGAGGGTTTTAGGTAGGAGGTGACTGGAGGGTCCCTAATCTGATGGGAATGTCAAAAAGAGCAAATGCACTGACATAAACGAAACAATGACCTTGAAATGCTAAAAAGAATTTGGCATGGGTTACACTTGACTCTTTGGTTTTCATGAAGGTCACACACACACACACACACACTCACACACATATATAATATGTCTGCATGTATATCATATACATATATGTGTGTATGCACACATAGATGCATATACACACAGCATATACAGAC
>VCCN01001152.1:5419571-5429598 GCA_006491835.1 Architeuthis dux
GTATTGAGCACTTTTTACAGATATCGTCACTACATATATATCCGGTTTACGGATTTATATTCTGAAATATTTTACCTTAAAATATTTCTTCAACTATCATATATATAATTATATATATATGTGTGTGTGTGTGCATGTATGGATGTGTGTGTATGTGTGTTGCTGATAAAAGCCATCAAGGCATAGAAATTTGTATAATAACATAAAACATCCTTAAATCATTAAAGCACAACAATATGAAATACTGCGTCTGTCCCATAATAGTTCTTACATTTAGTAGTAATTTTTCATATACAAATGGAATAGCGATTATGGGACAGAGGTTGTAGCTTATTTTCATATAACAATTTTATGTCTGACAACAAAGAAATTGTGTTTTTATGCTGTGGCTATGCTGGTACCTTTCATTGCATATACACCCCTATTTGTATGCCTGTGAGTAAGGGAATGACTGAATTCAAGAACGGGTGTGGGGTCGGAGAGAAAAGGTTCAGAGTCTTGTGCAAGGACCATTTTTAAGGGAGAAGCAGAAACTGATTCCATAGAACTAATTCATCTGCAGAACAATGGAGGTGATAAACTACAAGCCAAAAGACATCACATGCCAAACTTGGAAGAATTTCTTTTCTGGGTCTCCGCAAACAAAAGAACACAATGCCCGAGATATCTACATGGGAACAGTGGAACTATTTAGCAAACAGAATGTTCAGCAATTTTGACAGTTGTGCTAGCAAAGATTTTTATTATCTCTTGCTGCTGCAGACAGACACTTTATTGCATGATCTGCCGCTATAAGACATGTACGGCTAGATTAGAACGGTTCTAAAAGTTATGGACAACTGGCAGTTCTCTTTTCAAAAGAACTCCATAATATTTTGTTAAAATGACTGGTGTCGCTTATCCATTATATTCTTTTATATGCCAAGAATACCTGTAATTTTCTTTGCCCCCCGATTATTGCTGGCGTGAAAGTATTTATCGTGACAGTGATGGGACCGGCCGTAATTGGGTCTTTGTCTGCTGAGTCAGGGGCGGGCAAGAGAAACAGAACGAGGGGAAAGGAAAACCTGCTCGTTACATCGCACTTTCTGAATGATGACTAGACTTGGAGTTTACAGATTTATTTTCGAACAACTCTTACAAATATCGAAGAACTTACATAATAATTATGCCCGCTAGGAACACTATTTGGTCATCTATAAGATTTGTGGTAGCTATTTGTTCAGAACCCCACCCCTCCCAACTCACTGGTTGGATCCTTTTTGTTGCAAATAAAAAAGACTTAAAAGAGAGTGTATGGCAGTCTTTCCTTACTACAAAGAAGACAAACATTACAATAGTTTTTATTATTTGATTAGTTTTTACCTTCATCTTAATTTTAGTTGTTTTTATACAACTTATTAATTAGTTTCTATGGCAACGAATAACAGTGCAATTAGAAATAAAGAGATAGCCTTCGGTGAGAATCGAACTCACACCAGAGAGAGACTAGTTTACGCCTAGCTGCTGTTACCAATTGGCCACAAAGACTTCATGGATTAGCAGAAGCTGGTTAACACTTATAAACTCAGTACCTACAACCGACTCTCTGCACCATATTTATGTTGTTTTACAACTAATCAAATTTAATAAAAAGTGGTGTTATAATACTTCATCTAGTAATAGTATAGATTGATTTATTAGAATAGTTATTGTAAATCAGATACTTTCCATTCTCAAATCTATATTATCAAGAAAAAAAAAGGAACAAAAACAAAGATGGTTGGTAAATATTAGGGTGTATCAAAAGTATTTTTGGTTTTTAAAGACCTTCACTCCAAATCTTATTTCATGTATACATATAAAGACTATCTATGACTGCACTATATTATTAATATTATCATTATATATATCATATCATTATCAAGGTAACATAACAATAGTCAATGTGGTTTTTTTTTGGTGGGTGGAAGTAGATCAAACATTACATACACTGCAGGGAGTTAAATACAAACAAGTCTATATAATTCAATCACCCAATTCTTTTCAAGATGAAAGTAAAGCGATCAACATTTTTACAAACACCTATCTGAAAAGAAAAACGCATTTCAGGTGCCTTTCAAGGTTGGATCTGTTTTTGACAGACTCTAAATTTCTCAATCACAACTCAATCTACAATCGTAGATTACAAAGTAATTGCGTATCTTACAATAAAAAGTCAGTCCTCTTCAGAGAGGCATAGCTTTTATTTGAAAAGGCCCCGGGCCCCCCAGAAGTTGACGGCCATCAGTTGTCAATTATGATGGTTTAAAACACAAAGTAGAGAACCCAACCACCAGCGCACAAAAACTTATATTAATAATATAGCAGAGTTATAGATAGTCTTTAGATGTGTACATCTGTAAAAAAAAAAACTACTTCTGATAGCAAATCTGAAAGACTGAATCCATAAAACTTTGAAAAAAAATCAGTATTTATGTGTAAGTGTTTCAAGGGACTCAGAAAAGAATTTTAAAAGCGTGAGTTCAATCCCTGTGTCAGTGCCAGTGGAATCCAGCGGAATGAGCAGAAGTGGCATCAAAAGGAATTAACAAAAAAGACGTAATAACAGAAGAATTAACAACAATTCACACCTCTGGATTGAATAAAGTGTTCAGTTCAAAATTCCGACAATGTTAGCAAAAAATTGTCGTTAAGACATTTTAACATTTCTGAAGGTTTGATGTTGGTTCTTAAAGCCAACTAGCATTCCAAAGGAAATTATGAATCATTGCCACCCATATATGCTGTGTTGGAGGTGATCAATCAAAAAGTTGGAAAAAGGGGTGATCAATGAATAAGTTACTTCTCTCACCTTTTGTTGGGCTGTGATCACTAAAAAAGGTCCGAACTTTCAAAAAACAAGCAGGCACAAACTAGTGACCAATTTAGCATAAGCTTACATTGCATATTGAACCAATCTCTAAAAACTTATTTAGATGGGGAATTTTCAAAAAACAAAAAACATTTTCCCTATTCATTGAGGGGAGTGTGTGTGCAAAATTTCAAGTTTCTACTATGAACGGTTAGGGTTGGGCGAAGTCCGGATACATAGTTAGATACATAGATACATATAAATGTCAGAACACATGAATAACCTAAATCCAGCAATAAAGTGTTATGGGTAACGATGATTAATGAATAGCAGAGAGAGAGAGAGAACAGAGAGTTTTCCAACCTTACTGACTCATTAATGGATCTGTGGGTAGCAAGGTAACCTAACAATAGTCAATGTGTGTTTTTTGGTGGGTGGAAGTAGATCAAACATTACATACACTGCAGGGTGTTAAATACAAACAAGTCTATATAATTCAATTACCCAATTCTTTTCAAGATGAAAGTAAAGCGATCAACATTTTTACAAACACCTATCTGAAAAGAAAACGCATTTCAAGTGCCTTTCAAGGTTGGATCTGTTTTTGACAGACTCTAAATTTCTCAATCACAACTCAATCTACAATCGTAGATTACAAAGTAATTTGTATCTTACAATAAAGAGTCAGTTCTCTTCAGAGAGGCATAGCTTTTATTTGAAAAGGCCCTGGGCCCCCTATGGAGGAAGCTCCCAAAAGCTTCACCTATAGTAGTTCTCCTACTGCATCCCTACTTACAAATCTCATTAAATATTTGAGGGGACCCCTCCAGGAGCCCAGCCCCCCGGGCCCCCAAATCCTCCCCCAAAACTCTAGGTACATTTCTTCCTCTTCCAGTAATTTCTTATAACTGGTTTCCTCATAAAAGTTGCAACAAAGGTGATTTACAAATCTAAGGAAACTCACAAACTCACAAAGTAACACAAATGAACACCTAAGCACATTAAATATTTAAGTGTGAATGTAGGTCAATATCTTTAAACAGTTATTTTCACTTCTTCCATATATTCTTTTTTTTTTTTGTCTTTTTAGAAAAAAAAAATCATAATTCATAAAAAATGATTCAAAAGATTTGTTTTTAAATAAATTAATCAAGGAACTAAATAAATATTGAACAAGATTAACACTAACCTTATACAAATCCATTCTGGTACATTATTGAGTTTAATAATAAGAAGAAAAGAATCAAAATGGTAATGATCTCAATAACATTGTTGAGGCTGAAAATAGTTCTTCTTTTAAGATGGGACTTTGTTGAAACAAAAAATTAGAAGTTTGAAATAAATGAAATCCAAATCTGACCGAAAGAACTGAGTATTCTCTGTAAGTCCTGTGAACTATTTTGGTGTTAGTCAATTCAGATTTGGTTCACCATGAGAACACAAAACGAGAAGAAAGAAAAAAGAGAATAGAGATAAGCTTATTCACTTACTTACTTTGGTGATCAAAAGAAGCAAGTTTCAACAGGCTTTTGAGCAAACCAATGTTAGAAAAGGGAAAATAACTCATTCATGAAATAAGTAAAAAAATTATAGAGGATCTTTTTTTTTTAACTGTTTCAAATTAAAAAAAAACATACTTTTAAATTTAAAAACAATCTTTGCATTAAGGTCTTAAAGAACTGTATATCTATGTGTGTGTGTGTATGTAGATAGAGAGAGAGATGAGAGGGAGATAGAGGGGGGGTAAACACAATGATTAAATAACAATAGAATAGTATTGCTACTTTCTGTCTTCTCAACAGAACATAGGCTAAACACCCTTCCTCGGCCACGAAATTAAGAGAGATTACCAGAAATAGTGTCTTTTAGGAGTGCTGCTAATTGATATTATCCACTCCTTGTATTTTTAGCTTTTCTACTACAGAAAGTTCTTAAAAGTGTGCATTCATGATATGAGATTAGGTAAAATAATCTAAAAAAAAAAGATTTCGATGAAATAAAAAAAAAGAAAGTATTCCAATGCCACCGGCTCCTCTTTACTCACCCCACCATCCCACCCGGACATGACAATTCCATATGACGGGTACTACGCTAGTCACATGTTAGTGTCCATTGATTACCAAGCAACCACAAAGCCACTGTTGCACACACACACAAGGGCACACACACACACACTCACAGATACACATACGCACACACACACACTCACAGATACACACATACACACACACAGATGCCACCAGAGTCGCTGTTGCCTACACACACAGATGCAGACACACACACACACACAGATACACACGCAACCAGAGTCGCAGTTGCCTACACACACATGCACACAGATACACAAACACACATGCAACCAGAGTTGCAGTTGCCTACACACACAGAGTGCAGACTCACACACACATACACACACAGATACACATACACACATGCAACCAGAGTCACAGTTGCCTACACACACAGATGCAGACACACACACACACACATGCAACCAGTCGCAGTTGCCTACATCACAGATACAGACACAAACACAAACACATACTGATATACACACACAAACACACATGCAACCAGAGTCGCAGTTGCCTACAGACACAGACACACACACATACAGACACAGACACACATACAAACACACACAAAAACACATGCAACCAATCGCAGTTGCCTACACACACAGACACACACACACACACACACTCACACACACACACACACACACAATGACATACAACTGGTCACAATCACATGTATTGATATACCTGATTACAGGAATGTAAGGAAGTACTATGCTCAGCTTAGTCTGGCGCAAGGCCAATGTGTAGGGATTGTGTACCTATCTATTTATTTACCAATCAACTTTCTCTAAGTGCTTGCATACATACCCTGTGCACGCAGAAATATGTATCATCAGTTTTTTTTAAAATCTGGTATTGATACCAAATTTTACCTTTCATAGGTCCTATGCAAGCAATGGCACAGATAATCACACACACACACACACACACAGAGAGCATAAAACAGAAGTAAGTATGAACGAATAAAAAACATGTCTGAACTTATATACATTATAATGTACTTACAAACAACAGTATTGAAATTCCATGGTGGATTAACACAATTCTCTCAGTGTAGTGTACAAAAAAAATCCAATTTTAAAAGCGTCATTGACACTTCCTAGGTTACAATGTATTCCAAAATAAAATTTAAAAAAATATATAAATCTGAGTGAGTCCCGAGTTGCAAAAACCTTAGAAAATAATTAAATAAATAAATAAATAAATAAATAAAACAAAATTAAAATGAATGAAAATGAATGAAAAAAAGCTGGTGAATTATATGAGCTGGGCAGTAATAAGTGAATGAGATTTTTTTTCTTTTTACAACTGAGTAGCTGTGTACGATTTAATGCTTTCTCTTGTCGCAATGTCCCGCAGTGGATGGTGGTACTTCATTCAGACAGCTGACATGTGACTATTGTTTTTATCCACCTTCATCGTTGTTACTCAAAAAAAAAAAAAATATGTAACACCTATTTTTGTCCGTATGCGAATGAATAGATTTTACAAGTATCTGAAAACATTAAGTTCGAAAAAACATCTCCAACGAAGTTAAAGTTAAATTATCTCCTGGCCTAAAGGGAGCAGAAAGGAGACATAGACTAGACATCAAAACAAACTTATGTTTTTTACAAGCAGATCTAATTTCTTTTTATTAAGTTGACAATGACATTGACAAGCAGGGCCGGCGCAAGTGTTTCATGCACCTTAGGCGAGACTTCAAATTTGCGCTAGATGCGTCCTAGGCGAGAGTTCAAATATGCGCAAGGGTTTCATGCGCCCTAGGTGAGAGTTAAAATTTTCGCCCCCCGCTTGTTGTATTCTAACGACTATTTTTTTCTTCAGAGTTTGGAGTGCGTCCCTAGGCACTTTGCGCCCTAGGCGACCGCCCACGTTCTCCTAATGGACGGGTAGGCCCTGCTAGTGCTTACGATAGTTAGTTTTAAAAAAACAACATTTTAAAACAGTCGTTGAAGAAAGATAAAGGAAGAATCACAACAAGAGATTTATCTTTAAAAACTGTGCCTAGAATTACGCACAAAAGAATAAAAGAGACCGAGTTTATTGACATTGTTGTGGAATGATTTTCCTTCTTCTGCCTATCTCTGCAAACTTGTCAAAAGTTGATGCGACATATGTCACTGTGTGTTGCTAACTGCGCGTTTTTAGGCCTTCTCGTGTGTCTAGGTGGGAAAACTATTTTTTAAACTACGTATTAGCGGAGGTGGAGCGTGGGCCCCCAGACCCCGCATCTGTGGAGGGCGCTGGAGCTCTGGGGGCGCAATATAAACCCTGAACAATCTTTAAAAAATAATCTTTAAAAAATTTGCAGGGGGCGCAGCGCCACTGATTTTTTTGTAAAGATAAAGAGAGACTTTACCAGTTTTGTTATTTCTCCCCACAAAACACCAAAGTTGGGTATTTCTTTTAGTTGTTACACTTGCTGGCCCCCTAAAAGAGTGTTGATTTTTCTTTATTCTAATACTGCCTTACTGTACCTTTTCTCTGTTATGGATGGACATTGAACTGGGCGTATGCTTTTTTTCTTTTCTTCTTCAAACGCATAAACAGATAGAGTAAAAATGAGACTATTTTTATTTATTTTTTATTTTTTTTAAATCTGTCGGTAAATTTTCAGCGTGTTTTTTCGAATATTTAAAAATGTCAGTTTGTGTTGTTTTTTCAAGATTACGCGAGGAAATAACAAAAAAAACTACCACGATCACCAAAGTTTTTATTTTTATTTTGTATTATTGTGTGTTGTCGATGCGGCGGTGTGTCTCCTCTAATTCGATCAGGAGTCAGGACTGTCTTTTCTTCAGAAAACTAAGAAATATGTCCAAGTTGTTTAGGGTAAAAAGACGAAACAAGAAAAAGAAAAGAAAACTTGTAAAAACGAAAGACCCCCCCCCCCAAAGAAACTTCTTAAAAAAAATCTCACTTAAATGATTTAAACCATAACGTGTAAAGATATATACTTATGATGGGTCTGTACATATACATGGGTGGGTAGGCTCATGATACATCTATATACTCGTACATGACATGTGTATGGCTGTATATTCATCATGAGTCTATATGGCTTGTATACTTATGAGAGTCTATACACATATACATGGGTGTGGACCTATACTTATAATGTCTTTATATACGTGTATGGGGTTACTTATGATGACTATACATATATATATATACATGTGTATAGATGTACACTTATGATGAGTCTATATATATACATGTGCATGGGTCTATGATGATTCTATACATATAAACATGCGTATGTATGATGATTCTATATATACATGTATATGGGTTTGCTTATGATGCCTCTCTATATATATATATACATGTGTATAGATGTATACTTATGATGACACTGTACATATATACATGTGTATAGATGTCTACTTGTGATGACTCTATACATCTATACATGTGTATAGATGTATACTTGTGATGACTTTATACATACATGATTTCTTCCGAGGCTGTTTGTGTTTGATTTTATACCTTTGATTCCCTGAGGAATTTGGATCTAATCTTTCAAATTCGATTTCTGTAATCAAAAGAATTTTAAAGAGCCACGTCTATTGATTATCGTTAATCAGTGAAATCTATCAAAGTATTGATTTCTCTTCTCTGTGTTTCTTGCAAACCTTATAGGTAAGTGCGGCACATTTTAGATTCAGAGTATTTGGGACCAAAATATAAATTCTTACTTTTTACAACATTTTCTAAGAAATTAACTATATAGTCACACACATACACATGTATGTATACATACATTTATATGAAACCGAGGAATGGATAAATTTGTATCCAACAGAATATGATAATTATAAAGACAATTATTAATTAACTAATAATTAATTGAGAACTCATATCAGCCTGGAATTGGTGTTAGCAAATACTTAAATGGGCGGCCTAGATCGTATAAATGAATAAAGAAATGAGCTCCGTGTGGGGATCAAACCTGGAGCATATTTCTTTATTCACATTTATGATTTAGGCCGCTCGTTTAGCAGTCACTCACAACGGCGCTGTGCAAATATAGGTTCTCAACTAATAAATGTCTTTATAATTATTATATTCTGTCGGATATAAAATTATCCACTATTTTATTTCACATATATATATATATTACAAAAAACTGCATCTATTCGGGGTGATCAATTAAAAAATTGGAAAAAGTGGTGATCAATGAATAAAATCACTAAAAAAGTCTGAATTTTCAAAAAACAAGCGGACACAAACTAGTGATCAATTTAGCATAAACTTACATTGCAAATTGAACCCCCCCCCACTAAAAACCTATTTAGGGGGGAATTTTCAAAAAACAAAAAAAATCGTTTTTCTCAAGGCATAATAGAAAATGTTGAAATTTTCAGCGCTCATTGGTGCAGCCTTTATGCTTGATATATATATACATACATACATACATAGCCAGCCAGCCATCCAGACCAACTTGAAAACTGAAAGAAATCTATGTTGACAGTTTCTAAGTAATAGTACTTGATGCCTCTCCACTAAGCACTGGATACACCAGTTATCGTAAGATCACCAAAGTTAAGTAATGTCAAGCCTGGTCAATACCTAGATGGGTGACCATTGGGGAATACCAAGTTCCATAAGCAGAACAAAGCTCGGACAGGCCTGGCATGCCGGAAGTGGGTCTTACTAACAATTTGCTGTATGTACCTAACCCCATGCCCCCCTCGATGAGGGTATAAGCAGAGAACCATGATACATACATATTACATAAATATGAGTATATATATTTTTTAGTAGATATATGTATATATTCATACATATATGTGTGTGCATGTGTGTGCGTGTATATGTATATGTGAAAGGAGCCATTCTGATATGTATGCAGGTAAGTCAATAAGTCTGTAGCCTAATTATAAAAAAAGCATTTGTTACACAATACATATTTATTTGTCAACTTAATCTCATTCCTTGTCAATGCACTTAACCCAAAGCTTCTCCATAGAACACATTGATTGGTCATTATACAGTGAAGATTTCAGATCAAAATTCAGTTAATAACTATGTATCAGGTAACGGACTCATAGCTATATAGTAGACTTATTGATCCTCATATACACGTATATGCATATATATATACACA
>VCCN01001152.1:6100515-6110800 GCA_006491835.1 Architeuthis dux
GCAAGATATCGTAGGCAAAAACAAGCGAGCCATTATAAAGATAGCAATGTGACTGCTGATGTCACTAGTGCCGTGGAACTTACTTAAGTTCTTTTCCTTTTCACGCATGACTGAATTGGGATCCGTTCTTGTTTGCCTTCGATGTCTGTCTCGACGAAGACTCTTTCGTACTACTTTCCATAAAGCTATTACTAATATTTTTCAAAGTCGACATTGTTACTTCTGTTACAGTGGATGGGGACGCTTTCGTTGTGGCTGTTGAAGGCTGGCTTGGTTGATGGCTGGCGTCGACCTTGCTGACTGGAGTGAGACAAATGACAGAAAGTTCGTTGCCTTCCGCATCGCTGGACTCGGGGCCGAATTTAACATTGATTCTTGAAGGCCCTTCTATTTTTGTATTGTGCTATTATTTTCAAACAAATCAAAACAAAAATGAAACAGGTTTGCTTAGTCATTCAATAGAAACCGTCATATGACCAATGTCTTTTGGCATGCCGTGTTGGGGGTGATCAATTAAGAAATTGGGAAAAAAGGGTGATCAATGAATTAAGTTACTTCTCTCAGCTTTTATTGGGCAGTGATCGCTAAAAATAATTTCCAAAAAAGCAAGCTAAGTGATCAATTTAGCATAAACCTACATTGTAAATTGAACAAGGGGGAACAAAAGGTATTCAGTCTATTTAGGGCGGAGAATTTTCAAAAAACAAAAAATTGTTTTTCCTAACATAATAAGGAATAAATGTTGAAATTTTCACCCCTCTAACCCCATTGGTGCGGCCTGTACGTGTAATACATACATAGCCTGCTCACCAAAAAAGTCAAAATTTTCAAAAAACAAGAGTGATTGCTGCTGGACACAAACCAATGGTCCAGTTTATCAAAAAACTTACATTGCGACTAAAAAACTATTTAAGAGGGGGATTTACAAAAAAAGTTTTTGTAGACAAAATACGGAGTATATGTTTAGATTTCCAGCCCTCTACCTCCATTAATGTGGCCTGTACGCGTGATACATACATAGCCAGACAGCCCGACAGACCAACTTGAAAACTGAAAGAAACCTATGTTGACAGTTTTGGTGACCGTTTTGGTTGACGGTTCCTAATATAAAATAGGTCCGGTTAGTCACTCAATAGAAACAGTATCGTTACCAACGTCTTTTGGAAGCATGCAGTGTTGGGGGTGATCAATTAAAAAAATTGGAAAAGGCATTCATTCATGAATAAGTTATTTCTCTCGACTTTTGTTGGGCAGTGCTCACTAAAAAGTCCAAATTTTCAATAAACAAATTTGATTGCTGCTGGACACAAACTAAGGGTCCAATTTATCAAAAAACTTACATTGCGATTTGAACCACCCACTAAAAACCTATTTAAGTAATTTTTAAAAAATACTTTTTGTAGACAAAATAAGGAGTATATGTTTAAATTTCCGGCCCTCTAGATCAATTAGTATGTACTGTACGCGTGATACATACATACATAGCCAGCTAGCCAGACCAACTTACAACTGAAGAAACCTATGTTGACAGTTTGGGTTGTCGGTTTCTAATATTCATAAAATGATATTTAACTTAACGTAAAGTCATTTACGTATTAGTAATCTCTCTCTACGTAGCTTAATAAATCCTCAAACAAGTTCAGTCGATACATTTTACTTTTTAACCTGCAATAAAAAAGAAATTAAAATATTTTAAAAACATATTTTGCGCTCTCCCTAAGGAACTGGTACCCTCTTCAGCACCACTGTTTGCACGGCATTAAGTACAGACATGGCTGCACTCGGCCACAACTATGCAAACGGTCAATCGGTGAAGAGACTAAAATAACATTTTAGACAAACTGACTAGTTGTACTAAAAAGCGAAACGTCATCTTTGTAGAGTTCGGGCTTTTGTTTTCGATATCCACTTTGTATAATCAGGCGATATTCGAGGCACGTACAATTTACAATAAAATATACTTCCAACCATCGATCTGTTCATGAGTGAGTGTGTGTGTGTGTGTGTGTGTGTGTGAAAATCACGTACTTTTTAGATATACAGTCATGCACTTTGTACAAAAACATATTTCTCTTTAAATGTTTCTTCTTCTATTTCTTTAAAAAGTAAGTAGTGCTCTTACACTGGCTACGGCCTCAGCCGCCCTCGCCTGGGCTCTACATATCACATTACTGATAGAAGACAATAGAATCAGAGAAGACAATCACTCGAAGTGCCGTTACTTATTTTCTAGATATAAAATCATGTATTTTTACAACTAGAAAAACAAAAAACAAAAGCTTTTTATAAAAACTCAAAAAATGTTTACCTTGAACTATTTCATTATGAAGATATGTTTATTTATTTATATATAATGCCTCTATCGGCATCGCATTATAAAATGCTGTCTCGCCAGTAATGGATAATACAATTTTTTAAAAGAATATAACTCAGATTAAAAAGAAACATTTAAAGTGTCCATTTAAAGTCTCACTTTGTCACATTGCAAAAAAAACAAATAAGGAAATGTTATTCCAATATTCTCATGTCATTTCGGGAAGCAAAACCATAAGTTTTAACGAGAAATTTATTGCATGTTATTTTTATCAAATAGTGTATTATTTTTAAAATGATAAAACTTTTGACTTGCATTGTCTAGACTACATCGTCTTAACATGATTTCGATTATAATCTTTGGTAACGGGGTTTTTGCAAATGTTCATTGGATCCCTCTGTTATAAATGATGAATATTGTTTTCGCTTCATGTAATTTGATGAAAAGACTATTTGAACTTTCAGAAAATAAACTTAAAAGACTAGAGATATAAAAGTCTCTGGTTGAGTTAAGGTGATATTTATTATTTAACTCTTGTACCCGTGTCAATGGGCGTCATTTGCACCCCCCCCCACCCCTGGAAAAGTACTAGAACTCATTTATTCTACACATTTACTGAGACTCTACTCATTTACAATAATATGGTAATATAAGTAATCTACTCAAGAAGACATCCCTGAAGAATAAAAACTCCAGAATTTGTAAATTATTTTTATTACTAAACAACATTTTTAACTTTTGATTCCTTTGGGCTTTTAAGAAAAATATATGGTTTTCTGATCCTCAGTCCGTGTTCTTTCAGAAAATGCATTAATTGGGGTCCTACAACCCATCGAAATTGTGGACGACCTGATCACCCTAATAATAGCACAATCAGAATTAAAGAGTAACCATTCGCCAAATATATCCTTTTGTGCCCCCCGCCCCTGGAAAAGTGGCTGTGGATGCCCGTGTCGTATAAAATGACGAGAGTTTGATTTTTTTGTTTGTCTTTGGTTTTTTTTTTGGTTATCTGCTCTGATGTCCTCCTTCCCTAATGTATACGATCTAACTGATATATTCAAGGTGTAAAATCTCTACACCGTGTCATCAGTATACCCTTGGCCTATTGGTACGGCATAAGGCTGCGCCGAACGTTCAAATCGCGACAGCTCCATTTAATTTCCTTCGGCTTGACAGAAAACAAATAAACAAATAAACAAACGAATAAAAAACACATCGCTAATTAAACTGGTCAACAACAAAGTTTCATTAGACACTTGTTGTGGTGTACTTTATGTAGTTTTGGATGCTGATTCAGAAAATTCGTTTTTTTTGTATCACATCTAGTTTTCATGATAAGATGAAAGCCGTATTTTAGCATATAACCCATAAATAGCACCATAGAGGGTCCAAAGATCAACGTTTTTAGCATGTCTTTCTGCATAGTATCTTTCTTTGTATATCTTATACATAGTAATTTTGAAGGTTCTGACTGATATAAATCTTGTTTTCTTTTAACCTTCACCTATATAAATACACAGGTAAGCCATACTGTCTGAACACTCCCACAAAAGGGTGGCAAACCCCTATAGTTAGCTCGCATCTGCCAGGAGAAGGAAACTCCTGTCAAACCTACGACCTAAGGACAATGCCGCTATATGTGCCATTACGGTGGACCATAGCATGCAAACCAAAGGTTCAAAGGGTGGGGTCGGCCGCGCGCACGTTGCACTTCACCTTAAAACTCCATTGCGCAGACCACGGATTTTTCACATTTAGGCCCCGCCGACCTAGGACCCGTATAAAGACACGGAAAACCCGTCCCAAATCTCCGTTCGCGGAGCCAAATCATTCATATTGCCTCATATACAGTAGAACTGAAAACAGAATGTGTCCGTAGCAAAAACAGAATCTAAATTCGTAATCTGTGTCGACAATTGGTGTAAAAACGTTGTACTGTACTTTATTGCAATTTTATTGACCAGTGTTATTATATGTGTTAGGATTGATAATAATGAAACTACTGTTTAATGGACAGCGGCGTTGTAACTGGGTTTTTTTTTCAATAGAAATGTTTTACTAGAATAATTGTCTATATGAAAAGAAATTAGGAACATGTTTGAGATCTTCTTGGTTGGATTCGCAAGTCTGGACAAGAAACAACGCCGAGTAGAATTGTAATTACACGAAAGAGAGACTTTGAAATCAAGGAATACTGAATGAAAAGAAAAGAATGAAAGAAGAAATTAAAGGTGGGTAGTAATAGGAAACAAGTTGATCGGGTAGAAAGAAAGAAAGAATGACAGAAAGAAAGAAGGGGGGGAAGAAAGATAAAAAGAAGGAAAGAAAGAAAGAAAGAGAAGAAGAAAGATAAAAAGAAAGGAAGGAAGAAAGATAAAAAGAAAGATAAAAAATAAGAAAGATAAAAAGAAAGAAAGATAAAAAAGAAAGAAAGACTAAATGAAGGAAAGAAGGAAAATAAACAATGGATCAAAGAATAAAAGTAAACGAAGAACAAATTGATAGCTTCGAAAGGAAGAAAAAAATGGTCTTACAAAAGAGAAAGAAACGAGCATTCCAAGGGAAATTATGAATCACCGCCACCCATATATGCTGCGTTGGGGGTGATCAATTAAAAAGTTGGAAAAAGGGCTGATCAAGGAAGAAAGAAAAAACAGAAAGAAAGGAAGGGGGAAAGAAAGAAAGAAAGAAATATATAGAGAGAGACGGAAAACTAAGGGAATGAAAAAAGAAAGACAAAAAGAAAGAAAGACAGACAGAAAGAAAGAAAGGAAGGGAGAAAGAAAGAAAGAATAGAAGAAAGAAATATATATAGAGAGAGGGAAAACTAAGGGAAAGAAAAAAGAAGAAAGAAAAACAGAAAGAAAGGGAGGAAGAAATAAAGAAAGAATGGATGAAAGAAATATATATATAGAGAGAGAGAAGGAAAAGTAAGGGATTGAAGAAAGAAAGGAGGAACAGTAACGAGCGAAAGAACGAAATAACAAACAAGAAAACGTTTCTTAAGAAGTGCAGAATGGAAAATAAGATCTATGTGTTCTCAAATCGTATATCATTTAGCCAACCGCCAAATAAATCAGTTTGGTCCCGACGTCAAACTTAGATTGAATTTCCCCGAAAAGAAACAACACAGTCATCTCTGGCGAGAAAGTAAAAATGGCCGTCTGAGTCGAGCCTCGTTCTGATCGGTCTGCATGAGTAAGCGAGTAAAAGAAAATGGAAACCACAATTATCGCGCTGCTGCATCAAAATAAATTAAAGCAACTGAAAGAAACCAAGAAATATTTTCCTAAAACGAAGAAGAAAAATAAAGAGGAAAGCAATAGGAGAAAATTAATAATAAATGCAAAAAGGCGAATGGGAAAACGAGCTGAATAATTGTCTTTCAGTTTGATATGAAATATAGTCAAGGATTTTTCAATGCCGTTTCACAGAAGGTAATTTATCAAACATTGTTTCTTGTGATTCTTAATGGCGTCCGAAGGATGATTTCTCTTGTCAGACTGATTTAAACCCATTCACTGCGATTGCTTTAATGTATTTATTAAAAATATATTATTGCAATACAACAGCCACTATAACAAGTAATTATATCATTATAATTTATGATAGTAGAACTTTTCTTATTATTGCTACGAATATCAGTGTCAATAATATTAGTATCGCTCGTAAGACAATATTACTACTTTTCCTATCCTTTTTTTCTTGGCATTAACATTTTAATTACTTATATTATCGGTTGTAATAGCAGAAGTACTGTTTTATTAATTTAAATTGCATTGACTTCATTATTATGGATCATTGTGTTGTTGCGGCTGTTGTAATTAATAGAACTATTGCAAGACGTAGTGTAGTTGGCGTTATACATTCTCCCGAGATTTCCATCAATAACACAACATTTTATTTATTTGTTGCTATGCCTCTGAAGGTTCCTATTTATTCCAACTGTTCTTGCGATCGTCCCCAGGGCTTGTATGGGTATGAACACAACAATTTCTGAATTCATGCAGCAAGGTCTTAGAAATTTTGTTAGGAACTGCAGTTTTTAAGTTGGTCTGGCTGGCTGGCTATTTGGCTGGCTGGCTATCTGGTTGGCTGACTATGTATCTATCACGCGTACAGGCCGCACCAATGACTTATTATGTCTAGAAAAAAATGTTTGTTGTTTTTTGAAAATTCTCCCTAAATAGGTTTTTAGAGGGGTTTCAATTTACAATCTAAGTTTATACAAAATTGATCCCTTAGTTTGTGCCACTTGATAACCACCGGAAATCTGTGTGTTAATTTTATCTTCGTCTGACACAGAAACACAATAGAGGGTCACCCTGTGTGGATTGAACTCATTACTTAAGTAATAGTCTGTGAGACTAGATTGCTCCACAGAACTATTGGTGTGTAAAGAAAAACTTGAGACAGATGGAATAGAATTGCCAGATAACAAAGTATACATACAAATACCTATATTCATACAAATACCTACATGCATCCGTACATACAAATACCTACATGCATCCGTACATACAAATACCTATATCCATACAAATACCTGAATGTGGCTCCATAAGACAGGGGAAAATGAAGAACAACCCTGGCTGCTGCAGGGTCAAACTCCAGTCCCACTTCTATTCCAACTGAAGATGATTACTGCAACTTCTGTATTGTATATATAATAAATAAGTTATATAAGACTTATTTTGACCTAGTTGGTAAGAGAGCCGCCTAGCAATCACTTCAAACCACGGTAGGAAAATGTTAATTTTATATATGGGTTCACTTTAACGTGGCGGGATAGACAAACAGTGAAGAGCTTACTCCCGAAAAATATGGTGAGGATTGTTCTTGTCACAGTGGAAAATAAAGACTTGGGCTGGAGTTTGACAAAAATATAAGTATTTCAGAAAAATAAAGGAAATACCTGTCTGGATTTCTGAGATGAGGAATTGTCATTATTGTCCACTGATTTATTCGACGCTGTTTCTTTACACTTAACCCGGTGTCACATACAATTTAAATGATCTGCACAATCCCTTATATAATTTCATCCTTGATTTTAACTCGTGAAGTGTACTAACTGACATGTACTGAACATCCTGGTGCAGTCATGTGACTGTGGGTCAATTTGCCTACCCAGAATTCCATTTAAAAAAGGGTCATTTGCCTGGGTTCCACGTGGAAGAGAAATTGCACCTTTTAAAAAGCTTGTTTTTGTCACTAAAAGGTAAGTTTTAACTCATTGAACAATTCTAATGCTTTAATAACATGTCCAATATTACATTTAACCTAATCTGACCAGATTTCTTGAACAAATTGATATAAAAAGAAATGTGGTCCATTTGGTCTGTTTTATATTCCACATAGTTTTCCTTCAAGTAGAAATGGGTCCGGGTTCTTATGGGTTAACAAAACGCTTTTATCCACGTCTCCATTGTCCCATAGATATAAGCGCTGGTTAAGCGTATTTGGAGGTGGTTAAGTATAAGGTTAAATGTACGTGAAGGTGTGGAGGTATATTGTTGGCACGGAAAACGGAAATGGTGAGCCGAGTTCGAGTTCCGGTCGAGGCAGCTTGCGTTCACTTCGCACTAATGCCATTGAGAAAGGCATGAATCCACGTCTCCCCAGGCAGTTCAACAGAGAGAAGGTTACTCTGTAAGAAAAACCCAGGAATCCCAAGTCCGAGTGAAGAAGGGGTGGGTGGATGTGTGGCTGGCAACTCCACCCCATGAAAAAACGACCTGCCGTTAGAACCGCAGATGCGGCCCTATGCTCTGCAAGAAGCCAATAGGAACCAATGATGATAAAGTGCATGTAGTTTCCTGGTGGCTGTGAGTTCAATCCCTGGGTCAGGCAGTGGAATTCTTATACTCTAGTTCACATGGACGGATTAATTATATTGAATTAACTTATACGAGATATCTTCTAGCATGGACAATGAAAAGAATCCACCCTCTTGGATAGAATAAAGGGTTCGGTTCGAAATACCCAGATGACTACAGAATACGACAGGCACCTTAAGAAGGTCGAAGGGTTCATCGACTGAAACATTTAACAACTAAGATGAAGATACCAGTTCTAAAAAATCAGTGCATATTATTTAGAAAAATATTAGAAACGAAATTAAATAGTAGAAATTTAATAAAAGGATGAATCAATAAGTCCTTAGCCAGACACGTAGTTTATTAGCTGAATTTTGATCTAAGATTTTCACTGTATATTGATTCATCTGATTAATATTCGTCACTGAATTAAGTGCATTGATAAGGGTGGAGTTAATATTGGAAAATAAATATTTGTTGTGTAAAATAAATGCTTCCTTTCATCATTGGGCTTCGGACATATTGATGTACCTACTTGCTTTACTATTATTCATATATGTAAATAATAATAATGATAATAATAATGAATTGCACTTTATACATATGCCATGACAACTCATTATTATTACATGATTAGTTTCATTGGAAGTTGATCGGAAGGTCGAAAGGGCAACAAAAATGGGGTCTTCATCCGTCAGCCGAAAAAAAATACTGGAAAGTTCCTTTGACGGTTTCCTCGTGATGAAGCGTCGATTTATTCATTCATTTTTTTCTTTTCTTTTTTAGACGAAATAATATTGATTGAAGAGAGGAGGGGGGTCAGTTTTGGTGAAGCGAAGAATTACTGTCGGGTGTGGGCAGGGTGAGTCTTTGGGGCAGAAGTGGTGAGTAGTGCCTTTCATTCCTGACCCTGTCAGGGAAAAAATCAATGGGGCCCATTCATTTTCTTTTTTGTAAAAAAATATTAACGTATCTATCCCCAGGGCCATTCGATGGTTGCAATGTTAGTGGGATCTTCTATTCCATTATTAGAGAATGTCGAATTAAAATACTGAATGAGAGTATGTAATTTTAAATTCCTTTTGCTTTAGAACCCGTAGAACAATATGTACCTATACTTATAAAATCTGCGATTCTTAAGCAATATAAATATTCATGACAGATTTCTATGTGAGGAGATCAGAAATATATATTAATTGCCGTGGAACAATGGTTAGCAAGCTTGTCTCGCAGACCGTTATTACTGTAGCGAGTTTAGTCCTTAAAGAATGTCTCACACTATTAGCCTTGTGCCGTGCTAAACTAAGCGTAGTGAATATCAATGAACGCTCACGCAGTTACATGAAGTTTTCTAACATTATGAAATTGAACTGTGACTTCTTACACATACTGTTGAACACACACATTGGTTCAAGGGGTCAGGTGTTACAAAGAGACACCGACTTTCTTTCTCTTCCACACAGGAACACAGCAAGACAGATTAAATCATACGCCACCCCTTTTGATGAGCCCTTTTTTCGTGACCCCTTTTGACGGGACTAATCTTTTCGCGACCACTTTTGATGAGACTAATCTTTTCGTGACCCCTTTTAAATGAGACTAATCTTTCCGCGACCTCTTTTGATGAGACTAATTTTTTCGCGACCCCTTTTAGATGAGACTAGTCTTTTCGCGACCCCTTTTGATGAGACAAATCTTTTCGCGGCCCCTTTTGATGGCACTAATTATTTCGCGACCCCTTATGATGGGACTAATTATTTCGCTACCCCTTTTGATGAGACAAATCTTTTCGCGACCCCTTTTGATGAGACTAATCTTTTCGCGACCCCTTTTAGATGAGACTAATCTTTTCGCGACCCCTTTTAGATGAGACTAATCTTTTCGCGACCCCTGTTAGATGAGACTAATCTTTTCGCGACACCTTTTGATGGCATTAATTATTTCGCGACCCCTTATGATGGGACTATTTATTTCGCGACCCCCCGCCCATTGTTATAAATTCAATAGGTACTAAGACTATATATTATTCTTTAGTCGTAACTTAGCCATAAATAAACATAGAAACAAATAAAGACCAACAAATTGTCGAAAATTGCAACGCATTTATAATCTATTATAAGTTTCAAAAGAAATTACTCTTTAAAAATGAATT
>VCCN01001152.1:6521564-6532889 GCA_006491835.1 Architeuthis dux
ACGTTTGTCACGTGACGGTTTCTATTGAGTGACTAACGCTCTTAGATTCAGTTATTTTCCCTATTAATTCCTTATTCCCTTTCATGTATTATTGAATTCAATTTTCTTGTTTCTATTGACTTTCGTTTTGACGTTCTAACCTTTTTCTTCTGATCAGAGACGAACCGTTAATAACTGATCAGATTCGGGTAGCCCTTTGAATCTTTTTGTTGTTCTCGTTTCTTGGGGTCTTTTTATTTTTAAGCGAACATTTTTTATTTTGCTCACTTCTCTCCTGTTTCTCGCATTTTCCAACGAAATTGAATGTAATTAGGCAAATATGGCGGATGCGAAAGAATTTCAGTCTGATTTAAATTTTTGTATAAAAAATGTCTAATCACCCGTTGTACGTTCTATTGTTTTCACCTTAAGCGAAAAACCAACTTCTTTCTTAATCAAACTCACTGTATCGCCCATAAATGAGTACACCTTTACCACTTTTTTTTATAGAAAGTTATTTTCTTGTAAATCAAACATAGCAAGATGCTATTATTTCTAGTGAAACATTACACGATCAAAACGGATATTATCAGGTATTATTTATGACTAAACTCTTCAGCATTGAAACCCTGTTGTCAAAAATATTTTCTCGTAGTATTGTACTCATTTTTGGACGACAACATATTCATATTTTTCGCTACATATTTTCAATGCTGTACAGTTTTCTTGTAACTCTGTAAACTTGTACATAAACGTGTAAACTCTAATTTGCATTGCAGTTACAGTGTCGTTCATAAATGAGTACACCCCTAACACCTTTTGTTTATAGAAAGTTAATTTTCTTCTGAACCAAACATAGCAGGATTCTGTTATTTCTACTGGAACATTACACAATCAAAACGGATATTATCAGGTATTATTTATGACCAAACTCTACAGTATTGAAACTCTGTTGCCAAAAGTATGAATATGTTACCGTCCAGAAATGAGTACATCCCTACGAAAAAATACTTCGTAATAATCATGACGATGGTAATGTTAAGGATTTTGATAAGGAAATACACACAAATAAGACAAGTGGAAAGATTATCAAAAATATCAATAAAAATAAAGAATATATCAAAAGTTTTGAAGAAGAAATATTAGAAAAATAAAAACAATAACGTTAACAAAAAGAAATACCAAGCAAAAAGAATTTAGTTGGTATAAAAAGCTGGACACTGAATTCGATTGCGAAAGAATAAAATTTGTAGGCAGAAAAATTCAAACCTCTGATTAAAGGAAAAAATTAAAAAGCAAAAACAACAAGTCAATATAAAATTGAGCTATCGTCTGTTGGTGTAGTCTGTCTGTCTAATGGTGTAGTCTGTCTGTTAGTGATTTTTTTTAAAATAATGAATTAACGATGTGCTTCATAGAAATGCCGACCATACTGGGTCGTTAACTTAAATATTATTTGAATATTAGAAAGAATGGAAGGTTTGGAATTTAGGACGAAGAAGAAGAGGAAAAGAGAACAGAAGAAAGAATGGAGAAAATGAATTTGTGGATAAATGGAAGAACTTTTACTGTCTAGAAATTCTTCATATTTGAAACCGGGACGAAGGGAATAAAGCAATTACAATGCAAAAATAGTCATTAGATAATATCCAAAGAAAGAATGAGTGAAAGAAAAAGGGAAAAGAAAGAAGAAAGAAAGAAAGGAAAAGAATGCTTGAAAACTGAAAGAGAAATAGAATGGGGAACAGGAAAAGGAAGAAGAAGAAAAAGGCGCAGATTAATTTATAGAATAAAATAGAAAGAAAGAAACAGAAAAAGAAAGAGATGGAAAGAAGGTGGGACGAAAGAGAGAAAGAAAGAAGGAAAGAGAGAGAGAAAGAAAGAAGGAAAGAAAGAGAGAAAGAAAGAAAGAAGGAAATAAATAAAGAGTGGAAGAATGAAAGAGACAAATAAAATGAAAGAAAAAAATGAGAAAATTTGTGGATCAGATTAGATAAGACCCAAAGAAAGAATGAGTGAAAGAAAAAGGGAAACGAAAGAAGAAGATGTTTGAAAAAAGAAAGAGGAATAAAAGGGAAGAAAGAAAGAGAAAGGCACAACTGATGATTAAAGATCCTGATTAATTCATAGAATAGAAAGAAAGAAAGAAAGAAAGAGAGAGAGATAGAAAGAAAGAAAGAGAGAGATAGAAAGAAAGAAAGAAAGAGAGGAAGAAAGAGAAGGGGGAAGCTGATGATTAGAAATTAATTCATAGAATAGAAAGAAAGAAAGAGAGAAGCAAAGAGAGAAGCAAAGAAAGAAAGAGAAAAGGAAAAGGTAAGGAAGAAAGGAAGAAAGAAAGAGAGGAAGGGAGAGAGACAAATAAAATGAAATAAGAAAGAACGTATATTGATGATAAATGAATGGATGATATTGATGGGGATGTGTGCCGATCTGCTTATGGTTCCTTTGTTGCTAAGAGGAAACAAGCAACGTTACGATGTAGATACCAGACAAATTGTGATTACAAACATAAAGAAACCATTAAAAAGGCAATGATAATGAAACAAAATAATTAAGAAAGAATTAGAGAAATGAAGAAAGACAAAAGGATGAACGTTGACGAAATAAAGTCGTCAAAAAGCCCCAGAAACAAACATAAATACTTTGTGTAGTGTTTAGTCCATTAACAAACCAATCGGTGTAAATAAGACGAAATAAAGACGTTAAAAACAGAGGGGAAAACGCAATAAGAAGGATAAAATGGTAAAGAATAAAATCTGAACAGAAGAAAGGTAAGAAAAAGTCTGAAATCCGACAGGAATTAATAAAAATACAATAAGAGAAATAAATCGAGTTCAAAGACAAAAAGGTTAAAAAAATCAATATGGCGGCGAAAAAATAAGCGAAAACGATTCTAAAAAATTTCAGTTCTTTAAAAAATTTAAAAGGCAAAGAGATGAAAATAACTTTAAAAAGAAAACAGGTATTCAATGTAAGCTTAATTATTTAAAAAATAGTGCAAACATTCTCAAAATCTAAGGAATTAGATCAAAATTATAGTGAATGCAAAGAAAAGGAATAAATTATTAACAACCACAAAACTATAAAGAAATACGCAGCAGACGATTAAAAACAGGAATGGAAGGAAAGCTTTTTCACAAAATTGTTTTTGATGTTTTAAACATAAGGCGTAGATATTGGTCTAAATTTCACTTGCTTCGTTTTTCTCCCATCTTTAATCTTACTACGTTTGTCTGCTTTTTCTCGAATTCAAGATTTTAGTTAATATGTTTTCTCATAAAAACATATTTTCTTTCTCCAATATCTTTGTCTGTTGCTTCTTCAGTCTTTGATCTCTTTTAGAGGCGTAGCTGAGGAGGGGAGGGGAGCTATTTGAAAACGCTTCCGGGGCCCAAATGGAGCCTTATAAATACCTTGTCTACTGCATTTCTAATGACAAATATGACTAAATTTTTGAGGGGGGCCCATTAAGGAGCCACTCCCTCCTGGGCTCCAAATCTCCAGCTACGCCTCTGATCTCTTTCATTCTCTTTTTCTTTTCTAGTTTAAAACCCTCAACCAAAACTGTCAACATAGGTTTCTTCAGTTTTTAAGTTGGTCTGGCGTACAATCCGCACCAATGGAGCTAGAGGACTGACCTTTAAACATTTACACCTTTTGTACACGCTTTTGTCCCCCCGCCACGGTTTATTTTGGGGGAGGGGGACATTTGCAATGTAAGTTTATGCTAAATTGATCCCTTAGTTTGTGTCCGGCAGCATTCACGCTTATTCTTCGAAAATTCAAACTTATTTAGTGATCACTGCCCAACAAAAGTTGAGAAAGATAACTTATTCAATGATCACCCCTTTTCCCAATGTTTTCATTGTCCACCCCCAACACGGCATGCTGCCAAAAGACGTTGGTCATGTGACGGTTTCTATTAAGTGACTAACCAGACCTGTTATTTATTAGGTTTTGCTTAGTCTGGTACAAGGCTACAATCGTAGAGCATCCATAAAAAACAAATTCATCAACTGAGAGATTTGTTTAAACAATAAGACATAGATAAGAGTTTACACAATCATATACATATGTTTAGCTTTAAGACGCCTACCGCAGAGCGATGGTTCGGAAGCTTTTTGAAAATTATAAATTGTTTTGCTTTAGATATCCAAAGTTCTTAAAAGGGGTCTTTTATTGTTCAATTCCCAAGCTCTCATCTTCGAATAAGTCAAGTAAATTAAATTGGTTTAAATACAAGGAAAGAAAGTGGACTGTGGCTAGTCCTTGTCTCACTGTGGTTGGGAGCGTTGTTAGGTATTCATCAGCGAAAAGGGATTGGAAAGACGTAGGGAAGAGGTGTATTTATTTATGAGAGAGGGGTTGTAATGTTTTATAAGGCCTTTCTCTTCTCTTTGTAATTTATTATTATTAACCTTCTTTACTGTTTTGCTTTCTTTCTTACCTCTTTAAGGAACCTTCATTTAGTTTTCGTAGAATTACGAATAGAGTAATTACGAATCGGCGCAAAGGTTTGATGCGCCAAGGCGAGACTTACAATTTGCACAAGGATTTCATGCACCCTAAGTTAAGCTTAAAATTTGCGCCCTCGGTTTTATTCTAACGGCTATTTTTTCAGTTTGGAATGAGCCCGTAGTTCTTTTGCGCCCTAAGCGACTGCCTAGTTCGGCAAATTGACGCGTCGACCCTCTATATATGAACGCTATATCAAGCATCTGATTCGAAGCAATGATCACCGGACAACTCTTAAAAGCCATTGTTTGTGAGTTTTTCCAAATTATTACTTCATAAATTGCATGCAACTACCGATACAAAAATAGCAGCAGTGCTTCCAACAAAACATTTATCAGACGATGACCCTGGGGTCAGGCATGATGTTGGGACTTAAACAGCATTATCACTAATCGGGGGTGCACCAGAAATACCTCACGCTATCGATCACAATGTGGGAATGATAGATCTAAGCAGATGTAGCCTTTGTATAACCTTGGAGCTTCTTTATATATTTCCAAGTTTATCCAGGTATGCTGAAGTTGAATTGACGATACAATCTCGACACCCTCTTCAATAGGAAATATATTTATTATCCAGCGATGTAGCCTGTTTTCTTTTCTTGTAGATCTTCATATTTCTCTATCTTACGTCCATGATTTCAGTCGACATTTTTTTACAAAAAGAACTGTTAATTCAAATTGGGTCTTATCTTCTTCTTGGTAAATTTAGCCAAACTTTGCTGGTCTTTGAAAATGAACGTCAGTCTCTCCAATCTTACAGTCATCTTTTTAATTTGCAAGTGACCCACCCACGTCTTATTAGGATTAGCTTTTAAAAGTCGGTGAAAGTAATCGAATATCGATTTGTCACCATCACTGTTCGAGTGAATAACATTGTTCAGTTTTCTAAAGAGCGGCAACCCACTCCTCACTATTTTCTCCATCATTCCTTATCTTCGCACTAATGTGAACAGATCTGAACTCACCTCCAATTTACCGCTTCCGCGGTTCCCGTTTTTTCAAGCCTGACCCGTAAACAATTTTTTGGTCGAATTAATCGAAAAGGTCCGCCGCCTTGTTTTTCCGGTAACCGTGGACAATTATACTTGAACCGCTCAAACTATTTTAGAACAGGTCTGGTTACTAGTCACTCAATTGGAACCGTCACGCGAACAACGTATTTTGGCAATATGCAGTGTTGGGGGTGATCAATTAAAAATTTCGAAAAAGGGGTGATCAATGAATAAGTTACTTCTATCGCCTTTTGTTGGAAGAAGTCCGAATTTGTAAAAACATGCGTGAACGCACCCGGGCACAGACTAGGGACCAATTTAGCATGAACTTACATTGTAAATTGAAACCCCCACTAAAAACCTATTTTGGGGACGAATTTTGAAAAAACAAACAAAATAACGTTTTTTTCTAGACACAATAAAGAATAAACGTTTAAGTTTTCAGCCCTCTAGCTCCATTGGTGCGGTCTGTACGCTGGATATATACATAGCCAGACATACCAACTTAAAAACTGAAGAAACCTATGTTGACAGTCTGACAGTGTCGGTTGACGGTAAAGGTGGGGGCGTTTATGTGCGTGCTTGGATGGGCATTTCCTCGGTTTGAGCGAGTGATTAAGTGAGAGAGAAAAATGATATGTACAATGTCCACGTAAGGAGTGTCTTACTAAGGAATACAATTTTTAGGCTGATTCATGCACAGTTAATTCCAATGCATCGTAGCTATTTGTCCACATCATCAAATATCTCCAAAGATGTTCGATGAATTTCAATGAAATTTTGTGGAAGGGTGGGCCATTCAATTGTTTTTGCCGATCTATGTACAGTTGCTACATTGTAGCCAGAGGTATTGAATTAAACTTCCCCTCTACTCCAACTTCTATTCCGACTGAAGATAATAACTGCACCTTTTGTATTGTATATATATAATAAATAAAGACATTTTTTTGTTGTATAAATGCAGTTATTTATTAGAATGGAATCAGCCCGTGTGTATCTGTATGATGAATTTTCGTTAATATCTAAGACTTGATCGTGAGTTACACTCACGGTAGGGGAATATGAATTTTACATATCGGTTTACATCTCTAATTTTGGTGAGGATTGTTCTTGTTCTTGATGTTGTCAAACTCCAGGACAAAGTCAGAGTTGACTTTACTTTGTTACAAAAACAAGAGCAAGAACAATCCTCACCAAAATTAGGTGAGTAAACCGATTGTTGTTCTCGCTGTTCTTGTTACGGTAGGAGAACAAAGTCAACTCCAGACTTTGTACTGGAGTTTGACAAAAAAATGATATGAACAATGTACACGTAGCGACTGTGTCTTACTAACAAAGAAAGGATTTCCTCTTCCAGTTTCGAGGCCGTCTTCCTCTGTTCTCGCCATTCTGAATGTGATTGCCCATTAATCACTAAAGAAATAAAATCAATACTAGCCTCTCAACTCCCCAGCATTTTATGTCAAAACAATCTAGAGATTTTACATGAACTTTCACAAAGTCAGAACGATGGCTAAAATGCAAACCTCGCAAATTACACTGTGCAACGTTTTTAAATCTCCTACTAATTAATAGGCAGGGATCTCAAATATAAATGCGGGGGCCGATCCATGCAGTTATCTCCCCTGCATTGTAGCTATTTGTCCTAAAATTCATAACTCAGAAACTACATGGCCGATCTTGACCAAAATTGGCAGGGATACCTAATATCGTGCAGACATCTCAAACTTAAATTCAGTAATCTCAAATATAAATGTTGGTGCCGATCCATGCAGTTATTTGCCTGCACTGTAGCTATTGATATGAAATTCATAATTCGGAAACTACTTGTACGATCTGGAACAAAATTAGCAGGGATACCTAATATCATGCAGGCATCCCAAACTTTAATTTTGTGACCAATCCATACCCTTATCTCCCCTGCATCGTAGATATTTGTCCTAGAATTCATAACCCATAAACTATTCTGTCGATCTTGACCAAAATTGGCAGGGATACCGAAACTTCATGCAGTAATCTCAAATATAAATTTTAGTGCCGATCCATGCAGTTACCTGCCTGCTTTGTATTGGTATGAAATTCATAATTCGGAAAACTACTCGACCGATCGGAACCAAACTTGGCTGAGATACCGAGTATCATACAATAATCTCAAATTTAAATTTTGCGGCCGATCCATGCACAGTTAATTCCAATGCATCGTAACTATTTGTCCACATCACCAAATATCTCCAAAGATTTTCGTTGAATTTCAATGAAATTTTGTGGATGGATAAGCCATGGGCTAAGAAAGGAGCGATTCATTGTTTTTGGCCGATCTATGTACAGCTGCCGCATTGTAGCCAAAGGTATTGAATTAAATTTCCCCTAAAGAAAATGCAAGCCGAGTTCGAACTCCGGCTGAGACAGATTGTAGTCGCTTCGCGCGCGCTAATGCCCTTGGGAAATGTATGAATCCATCCCTTCTCCCACTCTGCTATGGATAAATAGTAAGCAAGACTGGCTTCTCTAGCCATAGTTCTCTAGTCTAGAACAACTCTGTTTCCAAACCAGCCCGAAGAGGGAAGGGCTCCGTCAGGCTTGGCACATGATGATATCATATGTGGTGCCCCTAGGACTCTGCATTGGGCTACAGTATAGGTAAAAGGTAAGGCAATATGTAAAAGTCAATTATTAAGAGAGGGGGTGAGAAACAGAGAGAGATAGTGAAGACAAAGTGGGGGGAGGAGAAAACTTAGACTGACACAAGACTACAATAGAAAGACATTCAGTGAAGGTCACTCCCACTGCACTACGGCAGTCGTCTTTATTGATATTTAGTAAGCTTAGATTGGACTGGCACAAGGCCAGAATAGTGGAGCAAAATCAATAGCAATGGCTTGGGGGACTAGTTTACTAATAATCCTTCGATGGCACGTTCCTTTATTTAATAAGCTTTGCCTAGTCTGGCACAGGGCCAAAATTATGAGGCCTCCAATTAAAATCAAACTCACTACACAGGCAATGGTCTGGAAGACTAACTTGCTCGCTATTGCTCTATTGTTGGCGCCCTTACATTTATTCATTAGGTTTTGCTTAGCCAGGCACAAGGCTACATTTGTAGAGCACCCATAAAGAACAAACTCGCCAACTGAGAGAGTTGTTTAACGAGTAAGACATGGACAAGAGACTATAAAATCATATACCGTATATACTCGTGTATAGGTCGAATTTTCGTATACGACATTTTTAGGCAAAGAATTGGAGGTCGACCTATACATGAATAATACTTTTGTAAGGTTGAAATTCAAATATAATGGGAAGGGCGAGGAGTAACTTGCCTGCATCCCCCCATTCATCTCATTCGCTCCCTTATTCCTTCCAATCTTCGTTGGCCGTCTATATTTTTATCTAAATGTTGTACAAATATGAATCAGTTTCATATGCGAAAATCTCCCTACCCCTCAGTATACTACCTAACCTTCGCCCTTCCTACCCTCTTATTAAACTACCTAACCTATTTTTCTATTTTCTCTCCTTCTCTTCCCCGCGCTTATTAAACTACCTAACCTTTCCGTTATGTTATTACTGAAAGCGTAACATTCAAACGCAAGTAGGAACAAGCAGAATAATATTATAGATAAGTTTGGTTTATATAAGTTAAGGAAAGAACGTGAACTCTTGCTCCACGATGTTTGGGAGAGTTGTTTGGTGTTCATGACAGAAAAACTGCTGGAAAAGACTTAGGGAAGAGGTACGTTTATTCAGAGAGAGAGAGAGAGAGAGAGAGAGAGAGAGAGAGAGAGGGGGGGTATTTTACATTTTCAGTGAGTAAAAGGAAGAGAAATAAAGAAAGAGACAGTAACAGAGTATGTATGAGAACAAGAGGTTACAAAGTATGTGTATACGAAGAGAGAGAGAGAGAGAGAGAGAGAGAGAGAAATGCTCATGTAGTATTCTGATCTAGGAGCATTACCTATTTTTTCCACCCTAATCATACAGCTTTAGCTGCTGAGTGCACAGGGAAATTTGTCCTAATGAAGAGTTTTCCACACTTTTCGCTCATACCGGGAATCGAACCCGGGACCTTCCTCGTGTGAGGCAGACATGATAACCATTACTCTATCCGAGCGAACGTTTTGCACTATCTGAACGGAGAAAGAGAGGGGGGGGGTGAGCCGAAAGGAGAGAGAGGGGAGGTATCTATCCATTGGTGTGAATGAAGAGAAGTGAAAGTAAGCAGTGTGTGTGGGGGTGTATGGTGAAAGTGTTTGTGACGAAGCCTTTGATCAAAAAATAATTTTTCTCCGTGGGTGGAAATCTGCGAATCGTGAAAATCTGTAAAAGTGGAGAAGAAGAAGAAGAAGAAGAAGAAGAAGAAGAAGAAGAAGAAGAAGAAGAAGAAGAAGAAGAAGGGCAATGAAGAGGAAATACAAGATGGGAAGAAAAGACGGAAGGAAGACAGAAAGGAAGAAAAGATGGAAGAAAGAAAGAAAAGAAGAAAGGAAGGCAGAAAATAAGAGAAGGGGGGAAAGAAGAAAGGCAGAATAGAAGGAAGAATGGTAGGAAAGAGTGCAGAAAAATATGTAAATCTTACACAAAAACCACCAATGTAAAGAAAACTATATCGTAAGTATTCATACTAGCAGGGATTCCCGGCGATGCCCGTGGATAAAATAACTTCTTGCACACACGGGCAGGCCCCCACACACACTCCCGCGTACAGTTTAGTATTATTTCTCCGCCTATGTTGTCAAATTTGAGGTTTATTTTTCCCGAGCAACGCCGGGATTCCCTGCTATTGAACTTAATAAATATACTTAATATGTAATATTTTTTGAACAAATATACACAATTAATACTTAAAAAAAACAGATGCTAATAAATATTATGAGAGAAAGGTGAAAAATAAAAATAAAAGTGGGAGGAGCTGAGCATGGTGGTGATGTGTGCAAAAAATAATATTTTTTATAAAATGATTTGATCATTTGGTTTTAACCCATTCGCTTGATAAATTGCAGGGGCACTGAAACAGATTATCAGTCTGTAGCGAATCCCATAATAAATATAAATTCTATATGCTCTGTTTTATTGATTTATTAATTTATTCAAAAATATATTGCGCCCTATGTACTTCCAACGTATTGTGTTGTTTAAAAAAAAACACAAAATAAGTACACACACCCCCACACACACACACAAACATAAGCAAAGTAAGGCCTTATCTATTGAATAGAGGAATGGGATTTGAGGAATGGCAAAGAGGGATGGGGTTAGAGGAATGAAAATAGATGAATGGGTATACGGTATGGGTTACAAGAATGGAAATAGAGGAATAGAATAGAGGAATGGGAATAGAGGAATGGGTTTAGAGGAATGGGTTTAGAGGACTGGGCCTAAAGGAATGGAAATAGAAGAATATGGATAGAGGAATGGGAATATAGGAATAGAATTAGTCGAATGGTGATAGAGGAATGGGAAAGGGGTGGGAATAGAAATAGAGGAATGGAAATAGTGAAATTGGAATAGAGGAATTTGGTATACAGGAATGGAATAGAGAATAGAATAGAGGAATGGGAATAGGAGCGGGGGAATACGGAATGGTAAGATAACTAAAAATACACAAGATAACATCCTTATCAGATCGTTAAGAGAGAAAATATATAAAAACGATAAAAACTGGGACAGGATTATTCTAACATTTGTGCACTAGTTATTCTATAGCACGTAATACTTTGGTCTGGTTATTGTTTCGGGTAACACCGAAATAATATCCCACAACTTGAATAGTTCACACTTTGAAGCAGTTTCCTCAAAGGACGGTGAAAGCTAGGAATAAAATACTTTGTGTCAAT
>VCCN01001152.1:6870293-6883827 GCA_006491835.1 Architeuthis dux
AGAGAGAGAACGACACACAGAGAGAACGACAGAGAGAGTGATAGATAGAGATATGGAGAGAGAGAGGGGTGAGAGATGGAGAGAGAGGAGAGAGTGAGCACTTGATTAACAGCAATGGTCAGCTTGCAAGTTCTTTTCTTCCTCTTAGTCGCACACTATCTGTAGACATGTACCAAAGGTAACCGAATCTAGCTTATACCTACGCGTGATATCAGAATGTTTTAAATTAGACAGTGTTCTGTAACGTTTCCTTCACCAGCTGACTCTGGTTCTAGACGATCGATGATCGGACACCTTATATTTTGCACTCCAGTGCCAACATAAGAGCTATGGTTAACGAACCACTCATTCTGAACTCCTATTAAATCTTATAGTTTTGTCTCGAATACTTAACAGAGAAATCCCTGATCCTATGCCCGAATCTTGTCTGTATGGTCATAAAAGGCTATGTATCAACAGTATACCAATATGGCGGCCGCTGAAAACCGTAAAGCAGACCTCATTCACGCAGAAGGCAAACTTAATTTTCTTCTGTGAGAATATTTCACGGCTAATTTATTTTTCGATGCCATTTGTATTCTTGTCGCTAATTTGCAGACATCGTCTGCCACCATTGAAAGCAACGAACAGGAATTAAACGCCGGGTGTGAAGAGGCAGCAGACAAATAAATCAGGAACCTGAATGGGTGTACAAGATGAAGCCGGAAGATTGAAGATGGCGGCCATGAAGGCGCAGGGAAAAATGGGAAGAAGGCAAATAAAAATGTCCGATGGATTTCGTCCGGTCGAATGCGATAGCGTGCAATGGTCGAGGAATATGGCAAAGCTGTGAGGCTCCGGTGGCCAAGCGGTTAGCAGCGCGGATAAAGGAATGGGCGAGCCGAGTTCAAACTCCGACTGGGACAATCTACCCTTAGCAATGGTTAAAATAGTAGCTGATGTGAGTGCCGCCACTTCGGGTGCTTGACACCTCTGAGTCAATTGTTACATAAACGTAAAACCTCTAAGAACCTCGGGGTCAAGCCGAGACAGAGGAGCGTGGAGAAAACCCGTGATGTGTGATTCTCGGACAAGAAACGGTTAGCCGTGGCCAGCGTAAGGGTAATATTTATTAGTTATTCATTAGGTTTAAGCAACAGTGAGTAGAAACTACCCACTGTTGCTCACTGTAATCTTATTGTTTTTCGTCTTTCTTTCTTTCTTTCATTTTCCCATTCTTTCTTTCATTCATTCTTTCTTTTCCTCATTATTTCTTTTTTCTTTCTTTCTTTCTTTCTTTCTTTCATTTCATTTTCTTTTCTTTCTTCCTTTTGTTCTCTCTTTTATTTTTTACTTTCTTTCTTTCTGTACTGATGGCTCATTGGAGAGAAGTTGGTTTTAGAGCCAGCAATGGTTAGAGTTCAAATTCAGCCTTTTTTATCTTTTTCTTTCACCTATTCATCGATTTGTTATACCGTCAACCGGGGTAACATTGAACAGCGGGATTACTTTGAACAACAAATAAAAACAAATAAACGCCATTATTATTAAAGAATAATTTTTTATTGAAAGCCAAATTAGATGTATTTTTAATAATAATGCCGGCTATTGTGTTTAAAAACATGTGTTGTTCAAAGTTACCCCGCTGTTCAATGTTACCCTGGTTTACGGTATAGTTTACCCACACCGTCAAAAATAATTACGACTGTATTGGAATAGTTTTGTAATTGCATTGCACTTAAAAACATCAAAACCATTATGTTGCTCTGTATGTTCTTGTCTATGTTCAACCAGAATGAATACGGATTGTTTACGCATTTGGAAGAAAAAAAAATAAGTATGGTAGACTACTCAACAATTAGCATTTAATAGTTATCTTCCTTGTCAAATTTTACAGACAAAAAAGACATACATTACATTATTATATAAGTAGATTCTTTCTTTCTCGATTTTCCCGCCATTAGTTTTTTGGGGTTTTTTCTTCTTTTTTTTAATCTATTTTCACTTTTTTCATTTTCCTTTCTCGGTTTTTATCGTTTTTCTTTCAGCCATCTTTTCTTTGTCCTTACGGTTTTTCTTTTCCTATCTTTCTTTTTCTTCATTATTTTTTTCTCCTTTTCTTTCTTGTTAGCTATTCCACTAATCTTATTCTGCATTCCAGTTCTTTTTTCCCTGTAATTTCTCAAAACTTTACTTCGTTCCCGTTCGTTTTTTCTTCCATTCTTTCTACTTCTTTTTCTTTTCCTGTATTTCTGTTTCTTTCCCAACCCTCAGTTCACTGTAATCTTATTGTTTTTCGTCTTCTCATTTTCTACTAATACCTTTCTTTCTTTCATTTTCACATTCTTATTTCTTTCATTCATTCTTTCTTTCCTCCATTATTTCTTGCTTTCTTCTTTCTTTCTTTCTTTTCCCCATTCTATCATTCTTTCTTTCTTTCTGTCTTTCTTTCATTTCATTTTCTTTTCATACTTCCTTTTGTTCTTTCTTTTCTTTTCTTTCTTTCTTTCTTTCTTTCTTTCATTTTCTTTTCTTTCTTCCTTTTGTTCTTTCTTTTCTTTCTTTCTTTCTCGATATTTTTTCCCTCCTAACAGATTACACCTCTTCTTACTCTCATTACAACTGGACTTCTAAAGTTCTCCTTCTTTCTTTCTTTCTTTCTTTCTTTCAGTCATTCTTTCTTTCCCCCATTATTTCTTACATTCTTTTTTCTTTCTTCTTTTCTTTCTTTTTTTAATTTCATTCACCGAGCCCTTCTTTCTTTCTTTCTTTCTTTCTTTCTTTCTTTCTTTCTTTCCTCCATTCTTTCGTTCTTTCTTTCTTTCATTTCATTTTCTTTTCTTTCTTCCTTTTGTTCTTTCTTTTCTTTCTTTTCTTTTTTCTTTCTTTCTTTTCTTTCTTTCCCGATTCTTCCCCTCTTTTCCCTTCCAACAGATTTCATCTCTTCTTACTCGTCTAAAGTTCCCCTCCTCTCTTCACTTTACACGTCTTCCTCTCGGGAATAACGTGGCAAATCTGGCGTAAAAGCCTGGCATTCCAGAAGATCAGAATTCCAGAATAGAGTTGTCAGTATTATCACTATTTGTACACGTTGAGTTTTCACACCAGTAGAGACCGGTTGCTTCCACTGGAGATCAGGTGACAGCAAGTCTCCTCAATACTCCAGGACTCTCCTCAGTATTCTAGACGATTTCAGCAGTGCTATCGCCTGGATATTTTTACCCAGATTCCTAGTTCCTCCAACCCCTTTGCGTGCTTCTTCGGGTCTGTTCCCAGAGCACCCGCCATTTTGAATGTTCACACACCAGATGTCTGGTGGCTGTCACTGGGCTTGATTGACAGCAAGTCTCCACATATCTTCATCATCTTTCTCAGAGCCTCGCAGACCCCAGCACTGCTATGGTCTGAACAGTCTCATCCCTCCTCGAATTTCCATTTACTAGACTCAACTATTGTATATTTGGCACAGTTCCGAACCTTCTTTTTCTTTAGATTCTTCGTATTATCTTCTTTCTTGCAAATTTATTTGCCAACATTTTCTCCTCCTCGTGGCTGTCATTGATGCTGTTCATTTTTTCTAAGATTCTACTTATAACATCTCCTGTCATGTCTTCATTTCTTCCTTCGTCAACACTGTATCAATCTTCCATATCAGTCTCGCTATCTCACGCTGATTCATCACTATCATCATCAACTTTTATTTCCCTGTCGTTTTCCTCATAATAATAAGACTTTGTTTCTCCTCTTCTAAATCATAGTCTGTATTTCTATTTATTTTCTTATTCTACCATCATAATCTGGGTTTCGATTTTGTCTCAGATTTCCACTTTTTCTATTCTTTTTTTCAAGGCTCTTTGAAACTGTTCAAAGCGTGCCGATGAGTAAAAATAATGAGTAAAAATGTCGCCTTTCTCTTTGGCCTGGATTGGATAACTCAAAAGAATTTAAATGTTTCACAGATTTATTTCAATTCTCTAGAACTATCCTCTATGTTCTTGTGCTAAAACTAAGCTTTGCTCAGTAAATAACTGTATATACAACCCCTGGCAAAGATTATGGAATAGGCACAATTAGGGGATGTTCACCCAGCGTTTTTATTTATTTTACTTTACTTGTCACAGATATGACATAAAACAATTTTTATTTAATAGCTTAACATTCTGGTTTCATGAAATATACCTCAAACAAATTACATTACAATATTTAAAATTATTGGCATATCTTTTTCCAGATCAAGTAGAGGAGAAAATTATGGAATAACTCAATGCTGAGTAAAATGGAATCATCAACAAAAGAAATTTCGATTAGTATTTTGCTGCACCTCCTCGGGCTTTTATGACTGCCTGTATTCTTTGAGGTATGGACATCACTAATGAAAAACAATATTCTCCATCAAGCTGGTTCCAACTTCCTCTAATAGCAGTTGACAGATCAGCTTTGAAGGATGGAGCCTTGTCATGGACTATTTTTTAAAGGTTTTCACCATATATCCTCAATCGGATTGAGATCCGGACTGTTTGCTGACCATATCATTGAGTTGATATGCCTTTCCCGAAGAAAGGCTTAACACGTTTTGTTCTGTGGTAAAATGCATTATCACCCTTTATCATTACCAAACTTATTTTCTATCGATGGAATGAGAAAAATGTCCCAAACTTCAATAACACCCTCCCCATGTCCTTTACCTAACATGCAATCCCATATCATAAAGGACTCGTGAAATTTGCTTGTTCATCTTTATATATTTCATTGGAATGGCACCAGACTAAGGATGCAGCATCATCGCCTCGGTCAATGCTGATTCATGATTTATCACTGAATATAAATTTCATCCAATCAACCACACTCCATGATTGCTTCTCCTCAGCCCTTTGTAACTTCGTTTTCTTCTGTTTAGGTGTTAGTGCTGGTTTTCGTTTGGCTTTCTTTGTATGTAAATGCCATGTCATTCAGCCGATTTCCTACAGTTCTGTCACAAACACTGACTCCCATTTCTGCCCATTTGTTTTGTTGTGCATTTTCTATTTTCAAGGTATATTGCTTTGAGTTTTCTATCGAGATGCCTTGACGTCTTCTGGGGTCTACCTGTATTCTTTCCATTATAACCGTCCCATTTTGTTTATACTGGCACCACATTTTAGACACAGATGACAGGGAACAACTAACATCTTTCGCCACACTCCATATTGGATTTCCTTCTCGAAGGAGATAAAATTCCTTTCCATTATTTCAATTAAGTTGAAGCCAGGTTTCCTTTCAATTAACCCAGTCCAACAATAAATCCAACAGCTCGTTAAGTTCTGCAAGTACTTTCTATTAACTGTAGACTAATTTGTGCTGGTATTTGTTTTAGAAATGCAAATTACGAGGTGATTCCATAATTTCTTCCTCTACTAGATCTGGAAAACAATATGCCAATAATCTAAATATTTTAATCAAATTTGATTTTATGAAGCCAAGATCTTGAGCTGTTAAACAAAAATTGTTTTGTGTCATATCTGTGATTTGTTTATTTTCTGCGAAATAAAAAAGCTGGGTGAACATCCTCTAATTGTGCTGATTCCATATTTCTTGCAAGGGGTAGTAAATGGTTTGCTACTGTATATCCATCCACAAGATTTCCTGCAGTCAAAAAAGCTGGATGAACATCCTCTAATGTGCTGATTCCTTCATTTTTGCCAACGGTAGTATATATATATATATATTGTCATTTTAATTATGTATTTCTCATTGCCTTTCTTTATCTTAATATATTGAATATCTATATACAAAGCATTTTTATTTTATTTTTTTACCCAGAATCAATTACTTTACTGAATTAATAGCTTTACATGGGGACGTTCACGCTGGCAAATTAGCAGGATGATTAGAGTGGTTTCGGTAACTCAGAAAGATTTGCAGGAGGTCAACACATACCCGCTTCAGCAGGTGTAATTATAATCATGGCCTCTGTTACGGCAAGCTGTCTCTTTTACACCCCAACACTTAATTTATCCAGAATATTTCAGAGTTGAAATGGTGTATGAAATATTTTCATGAAAAGAACAAAACAAAAGTCGTTGTAGTGGTGTAACTCAAATTTTTGGGTTTTGGTGCAAAATAATGTTTCATTATACATTTTAATTATGTGCGCCCGTGTACCTCTGCACCCTCCTAAATCCACCACTATGTATCAGTTAGTAAAACTATCACGCTACTGTACACCACACTGCCACTCCTCTATACGGGTGATGTGACATGTCAGCCACGTGACACCCGTCACTCAGGTAACATGGGTTGAGTGGGCAGGCCCTTAGATCACAAAGCTAGTTATATCACGCGACCAGTGAAGGTCGGCGACCCGTGTCGTTATTTAGAATTTTAAAAATCTGCTACATTTGACTCCGAGGTTCATGGACCCTTTTTTAAGATCTTGGGTATGTATTGTATCTTATAATACTATTAAGGATGACTTTGCGTATTTAAGGTTAAATTAAGACATCAGGAGACCGTCTCACACCCAAAACACCCAAAACTGTACACTATTATTATTGGCTGATCATATATATATATCATCATCAGCCGTTATAGGTCCACTGCTGAACAAAGGCCTTTCCCATCTCATTCCATGACGACATATCTTGTGTTAACCACTGCCACGTCTTACCGGCCAACTTTTCTATCTCGTCTCTCCATCTTGTGTCTTGTATTTTCCTACTTCTTTTACTGTCCCATGGACACCAATCGGTTAGTCTTTACCCCCATCTAGTGTTATCTCTTCTTGCTAGGTGGCCAGCCCATCTCCATAATATCCTTCACTCTAGATCCATGTTGATCTTTTTCTATCTCTTATAGTTATCCCTAACATTGCCTTTTCCATGGATCTCTGTGCTATTCTAAGTTGGTTTTCAGCTCGTTTGGTTAATTTCCATGTTTCGCATCCATACGTCATGGCTGGTATTATGCAGCCGTTGTATACTTTACATTGGCAAGGTGCTCTTCAGAATGTCTCTATTCATACCAAATGCTTTCCAGCCTATCGTTATGCATAGTTTGATTTTGCAGTCATGGTCTTTCTCTAGCTTTAGTACCTGACCTAGGTAAATGTATTCATCAACTTCTTCTAGAATCTCACCAAGAAAGAGAGAAAAAGTAAGAAACAAAGAAAAAACAAAGAAAGGAATAGGGGGAAAAAGAAAGAAAGAAAGAAAAAAAGAGAAAGAAAAAAGAAAGAAAGGTGGAAATCAAATTGAAATTAATCGATGACGAAAGAGCAAGGAATAACGCATGAAAGAGAGAATGCCAAAAGAAAAGGACGAAGTTGAATAATCGAATTGAAAAAGAAAAGGAAGGAGAAAGAACCAGGAATAAGAAAAAATGAAGAAATAAGTAAGAAAGAAAAGTTCTGAAATGAAGGAGAAAATATAAAAAGAAAAAACGAGAACATACGAATGACAAGAAAAAAGAAAAAGAAAAGACAGGAAGCTCAAGAAAACGACAGAGGGGGATACATTTATGAAAACCGAATAGAGAAAAATGAAAGAAAAGAAATTGTTTACATGAAAGAAAGAATGGGAAATAAAAGAAAGAAAGAAAGAATTGGCACATGAAATGAAAAAAGAAAGATAAGAAAGAAAGAAAGAAAGAAAGAATTAATACATGAAATGAAAGAAAGAAAATAGAAATTAAAGAAAGAAAGAAAGAATTGGTAAATGAAATGAAAAAGAAAGAACTGGGAAATGAATGAAAGAAATAATTGGGAAATGAATGAAAGAAAGAATTGGCACATGAAATGAAAAAAGAAAGAACAAATTAATAAATGAAATGAAAGAAAGAAAGAAAGAAAAGATAAATTAAAGAAAGAAAGAAGGAATTGGTAAATGAAATGAAAAAGAAAGAACTGGGAAATGAATGAAAGGAAGAAATAATTAGGAAATGAATGAAAGAAAGAAATAATTGGGAAATGAATGAAAGAAAGAAAGAATTGAGAAATGAATGAAAGAAGGAAAGGATTGAGAAATGAATGAAAGAGAGAAAGAATTAACTGAAAGAAAGAAAAGAGCAACGAAAGAAAGAAAGAAAGACATAAAGCTTAAGAAAACGGTAGAGAAAATGAATATTATGATTATAAGAGAGAAAAAGAAAATAAATAAATGAATGAAAGAAAGAAAGAAAGAATTGGAAAATGAATAAAAGAAAGAAATAATTGAGAAATGAATGAAAGAGAGAAAGAATTGGCACATGAAATGAAAAAAGAAAGAATTAATACATAAAATGGAAGAAATGAAAGAAAAAAGAAAGAAAGACATAAAGCTTAAGAAAACGAATATTATGATTATAAGAGAGAAAAAGTGAAAGAAAAGAAAGTGTTTTCTTGAAAGAAAAGGAGAAAACGAAATTACAGAGAGAAAGCAAGAAAGAAAGAAAGAACGAAAGAAAGAAAGAAAGAAAGAACGAAGGAAAGCCCAGTACTATAATTAGGGGAAGCGAAATGGAAGGGGCGAATGTGTATTGGCTCTCCTTACTTCTAATCTGGACACGTAGTCCCCAACAGGGGTTCGGGAGGACACATGGCCGTGCAAATCAGTTCAACCGATCGGTAATCGAATTCAGCATGATCTATTAGCGAGCTACTGAGATCACCGGGGATCATTTTGTTGTTGAAATAACAGCTATAAACCCTTCGATCCTCCCACCCTGTCCACAGTCAAACTCACCCATCCAAACTCAGTCCGTCCCTCAGGAGTGGACCGTAGACAGATTTCTGAACTCTCCTCCTCTTCCTTTTCCTCTCATACTCTCTCTCTCTCTCTCTCTCTCTCTCTCTCTCTCTCTCTCTCTCTCTCTCTCTCTCTGTTTCTATATCTCTATGCATGTTTGTCGGTCGGACAGTCTGCCAGTTGGCCATTCCTGTTTCTTTATCTGTCTCTATGTCTCTCTGACTCTCTGACTCTGTCTGCCTCTTTCTCTATCTCTGTCTCTGTCTCTCTCTCTCTCTCTCTCGCTCTCTCTCTCTCTCTGTGTGTGTGTGTGTGTTAGTTAGTCCAACCTTTCTATCTCACCTCCTCTTTCTGTTCATTTACTCCGTCTCTTACCCACTCGCTCCTCAATGGAATTAAGTTTTCTGTCCCTTGACTTCTGCAGACTTAATAATAACGCATATAATTGAGGCAATACGAGGGATCTGCGCAGGATCGCTCTCACCCTCTTTTCCTATTTGTAGTTGCTCCAGTCCAAGTCGGGGCCTGGAATTGACTTTCCACCGTAACAAGAACAATAACAATCCTCATTTAATTCATGGGAGTAAACTCTTCACTGTTTGTCTGTCCAGTCACGATAAAACCAAACAGCTATATAAAATTAACATTTCCCTACCGTGATTTGAAATCACGACCATGTGATTCGGTAGGCATCTCTCTTACCGACTGACCCAAACTGACAAGTTTTGCATATCAACGAATTCATTTATTATATATACAATACAAAAGTTACAGTAAACATCTTCAGTCGGAGTGGAGTTTTACCCTGCAGCAGTCAGGCATGTTTTATATGGACTTTTTATCAGCAGATGCGAAAGTGGGCGTATATCGTCATATGGCCATGAGAATGTGGATCGAAGTCGATGCACTAGAGATGATCCTTGTGACTAAATTGATGTAAGATATGGAAAAGAATAAATAAATAAAAAGGACCTAGAAGCAAAAAGTTTGAAATATAAATTAACAAACAAAAGGAAAAGAGAAACGTATTTTGACGAGGACACGTTACAGTTATGAAACTAGAAGTGAATGTTGGCCCGCATCTCTATAAGACAGTTTTCGGTCGGTCGGTCGGTCGGTCGGTCCCTAATATGTTAAACATCAATTTTCTCAGCCGTATTATGTTTAATTCATATGGTCCAGACCTTCGGATGAAGATCCTCATCTTCCCCTTCATCTTCCTTCTCCTCCTCTTCCTCCTAGAGTAACGTTACTACTACTACTACTACTACTACGAATACTACGAATACTACTACGAATACTACGAATACTACCGCTTCGTTTATAATCTCTTTGAAATATAGACTTAAGTGTGGTGGACGCATCATTGAACTTATGGTTCTTGTTTTTTTGCTTTTAGGGTTTTGGTTTTCCCCCCAACATACCCTACTACGAAACTTCAGTTGAACACACTTTCTGTTTCTTTTTCAAAAGGAGCCACCGATGAAAAACTCAGGCAAAAATGCCTTGCACTCATTTTTTTAATTTCTGGTAAGATTATATAGCACCAACCTTAATTCGTACAACATGGTCTAACTGCAACACAATTTGATTGGGAAAACCTGACGCAAACGCCCTACCGATGTCTCCATGAAGGCACATCTTATATTTGTATATTTGAATCATTTCTTAAATGTCTATCTTATTTATCTACCGAGTGGCTTAACGATGTCATATCTTCGGATTGTGATTTCCTTGTACAGTGACAAGATCATTCCGAGATTGGGAAATATATCCTACACTGAAAGATTAAAACAACTTAATCTCAAGTGTTTCTTATTTGCCTTCTGGTGATGTTATAAATTAGACATGCGGTTGGCCAGGGCCTTAGGAATTGACCGTTTTTTTGTTGCTCCTAAATCATTTAGTGCGTCGAATAAGAAAACGTTTCCTTGATTTTATATTCTTAGCTTTTAGCCATCTGACAATGTTTTCTTCCATTCTTCCATTTAACTAGATTCCTACGCAGCTGATTTTGCGACGGATCTCATCTTGAAATATCAAGACACCGCGATTGGATCTGCAGACATCAGGGTATCATGTTTAATTCATATGGTCCAGACCTTCGGATGAACATTACCATCTTCCCCTTCATCAGTATTATCATTATTTGTACACGTTGCGTTTTCACACCAGTAGAGACCGGTTGCTTCCACTGGAGATCAAGTGACAGCAAGTCTCCTCAATACTCCAGGACTCTCCTCAGTATTCTAGACGATTTCAGCAGTGCTATCGTCTGGATATTCTCGGTTTTTACCCAGATTTCTAGTTCCTCAAACCTCTTTGCGTGCTTTGTCGGGACTGTTTCCAGAGCTCCCGCCATTTTGAATGTTCACACCAGATGCCTGATGGCTGTCACTGGGCTTGATTGACAGCAAGTCTCCTCTCCTCTACTCCAGGACTCTCCTCAGTATTCTAGACAATTTCAGCAGTGCTATCGTCTGGATACTTTTACCCAGATTCCCAGTTCCTCCAACCCCTTTGCGCGCTTCTTCGGGACTGTTCCCAGAGCACCCGCCTTATCTGGAATTATTTCTTTGCTCTTCTTAATAGCACCGACAATCTCGATATATTCACAACAATTGATGTTTGTCAAAATTAGATTCATTCTGAAAAGGTTGACAGCCATCGGTTTATGATCGTCATAGTGCAAGGGAAAACTTTGGACTGAAATGTTAACATATTGCAGTTGAAACTTTAAACCTTTAAAACGTAAAATTCAGTTAGGATAGTTTACCGTAGTATTATTTTTATAGAACTACTTATCCGAAAAAATCATGTAGTTTGTCAAGTTATGGTTTGGTTAAAATCAGCCCAGGCATAAAACAGATATGCTTTCACCTAAGCTTTACTACATGTATTTTTTCAAACCGAGATATAAAATATAATATTCGCCAGTGATTAAAGGTATTTATAAAAGTGGATAGCCAATATTTGACGAATTGATAAGTATCTAACTGTTAGATACTAAGAAGAATGCGCAGATCGATTAGGATAGGTTTCGTATTGCTTGTCACGAAATTCGGAATCTTGCTTTATTCTAGCAATACTGCAAACTGACGATGCCGCAGCTCGCTAAGATACTGTTTGTTTTTTTTTCAAATAAATATATTACAATACTATCCGATGTTTTACACCTAGACTCGTGTAAACTCTACTAGATGATTGAGTTTTTTCACAGGGTGGTTGCCCTATGAATTCCTCGGATTAGGGATTAGTGATTCGTCGATTAGGGGGTTAGTGATTCTTTCTCATTGAAGTGAAGCCGAAAGCTGTAAAAGCTGTCATTAGCAGATTAACAGCTTACTGAAAGAAACATACACCCGAAGAAGGCCAGTAAATATATCACCTAGAATACAGTGACACAAAACAACAAAAATGAAGATAATATAATAATAATTCATAATATCTCAGAATTTCAGACAACTCTCACCAAAGACTGGATTTACCATTTAATCTCCAAAAAAACGGTAAACGTTGGTCATCTTCTTTCTACGGACAGCATACCTTAGCGTCCTTTCTACTGCGTATCTGGTTTGGTCATTCAGTCCGATAGTCCACCACGAAATATTTTAGCATCTTAATTCCCTTTTCCGTGAAATGAACCCCGGTTTCCCTATCTTTGATTATTTGCCTAAAGACAACTAAAGGCGACCAGACTGGACTCTCCATCTGACTGACCACTAGTCCCGACTAACACGTTCGACACCTCCATTCTGACCACCCCAGGTCATTGTCTTGTCACTGCTTCCCCCAACACCCGATCCAGATTGTCCTACCCTGACCCACTGATTCTGCCCAGCGACACTGATAGTGATGGGAACATTATATGGTTTTCGATATTAAATTGAGACTCCTTGTCGCATGTCTGTTCCTGCCGTGTGCCTACGGTTTTTGGGAGAGCGCCCGAATCACCGGACCTCCCTTTACCAACCCTTGGCCCCTTCAATGCCCACATCTCGCACCCTCTGACCCATTCCCTGACCAATTCCCTGACCAAAACCCCGAATTCATACGATTTCCACATTCCCCTGAATTATCCCCTTCCCCACCCCCACCCTCACCCCCAAAACTCCAGCCACGCAAAGTGATGACGAGCTTTGGTCCAGTACGGCCCTGGTCACTCTCTCACTCTCAGGGCACACTTATTGCCGTATGAATTAGTTTAAACACATACAAGGAATTTGAAAGTGGTGCTTTGGACGCCATCCAAGCCAAGCCAATAAATCAACCTATGATAGGGGGGGAAGGCTGAAATTTTCGAATTATCCCCCATATACAAGCTAATTACTACAGGGGCTCAGACTGGACCCGATCCAGCCCGCTACTTGAAGACCAACTACTTAGTCCATTAACGAGTCCTCCATAACTTTTGCTTTGTTTTCATTTTGCCCGTCACCACACACACTGTCTCGTCACACGGTGTACATAATGAGATATGCAGTGGAAACAGACGGTCGCTACCTACTATGCCTTATGCTTATGCTGATGATGATGATGAAAATATGCACGATGATTTCGGTGCTGTTATTGTTCATCATCATCATCATCATCATCATCGTCATTGATGAGAGTAATACCAATGATGACGATGATAGATATTGAAATGTTGATGAGGTTGACAGCGACACAGATGGAAATTCTGGATGTGAAGATCAAGGCGATATTCATAACGTATGGGTAACTAATTGAATAGACGGATAGTTGGCAGGGTGGATTGATAGTAAAGACAGTGTTTCGACTGTGCTTAAATATACATTCATAATTTAGACACAGATATATGAATAACAAAGCTGGATGCTGCAGGGTCAAACTCC
>VCCN01001152.1:7057508-7068084 GCA_006491835.1 Architeuthis dux
TTCATTATAATAATAAATAAACTAAATTGATTAAAATTCTTCAGGAATATATCTCTTACGATATAAACTCCATTCGGTTCTCTCCAATTTGTTTTTTGACATAGCATACAATTAAATACGGGAGGAATGCATACGTACAAACAATAGTTTCACAAATCTTTTTTACAAAGTAACCATTTCATATACATTTTTAAAATACAAGTGTATATTTGGCACTGTAGATTTTTTTTGTTGTTTTCTTTTGCTCAGCTTTTTTCTGTGGATGTAGCGTTCTCTGCGGCACGTGGGGGACTTATATCCTAGCGTGCATTATATATTGAGCTTGAAGGGCACGGCAGAATTATGCCTAAGATGGAAACAATAAGCATTTACTGTTTTATACATTAGCCAACGACGACGACGATGACGACGACATTGCATTTAGTGCATTAATCCCAAAATCACCTGATGAATTAGAAATCTTTTATTTTCTATATTTAAGAATTAACATTTATGATTTTTACTCAGGATAGGCAATGCCTACTTTGCCTACCCGGAAGACCCGTCTCTCTCTCTCTCTCTCTCTATATATACATATAAACCGTATAATCAGAAAATGGAATGAGAAAAGGCAGTGGACGAAGGGGTGTTAGAGCTCATCTGGAAGTTTAGACACATCCTCCTTTCTACTCTCGTCGAGGCACTGGCCCAGAAAAGAGAGTCAAAGGGAACGGAAGCCCCTGGGGAGTAGGCAGATTGCGCAGACAAGAACTCCGCCGTGACCGAGGATGAGGGGGTGGAGGGTACGAGTGTGATGAGAAGGAAGAGATGGAAATCGGAGAGATAAACTTTGACGATCTCGTTAACGATCATGATGACGACGATGATGACGACGATGATGACGACGATGATGATGACGACGACGATGATGATAACGACGACGACGATGACGACGATGACGACGATGATAACGACGACGATGATGACGACGATGATGATGACGATGATGACAATGATGATGACGACGATGATGAAGACGATGATGACGATGATGAAGACGATGATGACGATGATGATGATGACGACGATTATGAAGACGCCGATGATGACGACGATGATGATGACGACGACGATGATGACGATGATGACGATGATGACGACGATGACGACGATTATGATGACGATGATGACCTAATTAACGGTCAAAATAAGGGTTTGGACTTAAATGGGGAAGATTACAGGACAAACAGTTGACACATCCATAAACTACAAATTCAAACCTCCACTGGTGTTAGAAAGAATTTCCTCTCGGCAAGAGTGGCAAACGCATGGAACAGCCTAAGTGTCAGCCTAAATATCAATATTTAAAAAAATAATCCTTGTATCTTTGGATATCAGGCATAGCAGATTTAACTACCATTTTTCTTATTAGTTTAAACCCAGCCCAATTTCAATGAAGCTGGCTTAATGACGCAATTAACTGCTGTCAAAAAAAGCCTATTTCAAGTATAATCGAGTATATTATATATGAAAAGATATTTTGCTTTTTTGTGCTGTTTTTGTCATAGCATAAAGTAATGATGAGTTTGAATCTTAACAATAACCATTTTACTGAATTCTTTGAGACAGAACTGTATAGAACAGTGGTTCCCAACCTTTTCGAGTCATTCCCCACTTTTGTCAATAAGATTACTAGTATCCCCCCTCTTCCGTTTATTAAGTTTCAACCAAGAATAATTTCAAATGATAACTTTCTATTACGTATAATTAGACAGCTTCATACTAATAATTAGTTTAATTCTATAATTCTACAGCTGCTGCTGCTGTTTATTTGTAACTCAAAGAAAGCAAGCGAAAATAATTAGAACAATTCATTTGAAATTCCAATTATTACAAAAGAATAAGAATTCTGCTATCGTAGATGATATACACATCAATGTGATCTCTGTTTTTGTTTTTCTTTGCTACTAGTTCTTCGATTTGTGGGTCTATTAGTGAGAGCGCACATCTTAAATCATTCTCAACTTGGAGATTATTTCGTGCATTCGACTTGATACATAGAAGTGCATAAAACCCTATCGCTAGACTGGAATTTTACTTTTACCTAATAGCCTTATTCCATCCTTGGACTATCCAAATACCCCCCCCCCCTCGGTTGCGAACCACTGGTATAGAATGTGTTCACTTCAAAAGTTATGCGATTTCATCATCGTCGTCATCATCGATTTTGATGTCCGAGCTCGGGCTTGCGCTAGGTGTTACTTGGGGTTAGAATTAACTCTATTGGATAGCCTGTTAACACGCAGAATCATAAGATAGACACTTCAAGGATTAAACAAAAATAGATTACGGGATAAACAGTTGATATCTAATTTATGTAAGTGCACATATAATCGGATCTTTCAACTTTTTTCTAACCTTTTTCCTGTTTTGTTCTGAATAGTGTCAAGATGGGTTTGAATCTTAATAATAACCATTTCCCCCTATTTCCTCGGGTCATAATTGTATGGAAAACCGTGTTCAGTTGTTCTTTGTGTATTATTTACTTCAAAAGTATCTTTCGGCGTTCAGGTTCGAGTTTGCAGTCGAGGTAATATAGGATTAAAAATGAACTCCGTGGGACATTGTTTCAGCTAGGGAACGTGCAGAATTATAAAATAGACACATCAAGGATTAAGAAAAGAAACAGGTGGCGAAATGAAATCCAGGAAATTATCGTTCAAGTTAACTGTATGCAACTTGCCCCATATGGGAGGCATGTTGTCACATGGCATGGAGTAAGTTGTTACTAATAAAAAAAATAACGAATTCCTTCTTACTTAGGGCTACTTGCAGTTTCACTATTTTTGCCACTCATTCAGAAGCTTCACAAAATAACTTAAAAACAATTTCTTTGCTAAAAGTGTATAGTGTTTATCATAAACATTGAAAACAAATCAAAGATTATCTCATTCACAGAGGTGGCATAAAGAGTCTTCCCCATCTGTACATTCCTCATGGTCCTAATCTGTACAGTTTATACACTCCACCCATTTTTCACCACGTGCAAGACATCAACAATTCTTTTATAGCCTTTTATCTTTTATGAGGGGCAAGCTGTTACAAGGTATAGCAACTAGCCCCGACCCGACCATTTTATTTCCAGACGTAATTTAGGCTATAAAATCGAATTCTTGGAAAACAAAGTCTACACACAAATCAAGCACAAAGTCAGCCGTTTCAGATAATCAAGCGAGTTTTATTTTATTCTACAAGGTCTATAAAAACTTTCGTAGAGGCCAGAATACTTACTCAAGGTGTCCAAAATCGTTTTGTTTTGTTTAAGTTTGGAGAGCGTTGTCCGACGTGGCTTCAATCCTCTCACGATATGGTCGATGTTGATGCGACGAGAAGCTGAGCATCATCTGTCATCACTTATTGAAACTAATGACAGTGTATCAACGTGCCCATGTATACAACTGGCCCCGCTCTCCCCTATATGTTTCTAAAGAAAGGCATTTACCCTGTGTACTTTCCAGTGTTACAGATTTCGCACGACAGGCTCAAAGACGGAAAGCTAAGAGCAGACAACTCTCAATGTACTCAAAACCCAAAAGATTACATTTCTTTTTAAAAAGTCATTTACTTCATTTGAGAAATTCAGACAGGCTAAAACTTTTTCCAAAGTATATTTTTAAAAATAGAATAAGCCAGAAATTAATAAATAAAAGAAACCACAGGCTTTTATTAAATTAATGTAATTTAATGAAGAAAGTTTAAGAAAAAAAGATTTTAAAAATAGAATTTTGTTTTTTCAGACGCCGACGCCACTCTTTCAGGACCAACCCTTTCCCAGCAGATCATGGGTGGATTGTTAGAAGTGTTCAGTCGAATGCAGTTCGACGTGTCCATAAGACGACATTTTGATAGGTACTTGAATTGAGGGCATACAGAGACCTCATGGGTCTTCAACCGTTCTTCGTTCATCGTCTGCATCATTCAGGGCCTGAAATCTGTCGAAAAGTCATACAAGGGTAATTAAATCAATAAGACACTAAGTTGTTGGCTAATAGGCGAGATCTCTAAAAAATATATATGAAAAACGTTCATGAAACCAACGTGTCCTTCATCGAGTTGACTTGTTTTTTCCCCTGTAACAAGAACAACAAGAACAATCCTCAACCAAATCGATATATAAAGTTAACATTTCCCCAACGTGATTTGAAATCACGACCAAGTGATTGATCTAAAAGAACGCTGAAAATGATTGATGAATTTAGCACGGTAAAAGTAACAATCGCCCACTCAGCTAAATTCATATTACTCTGCCTTTTTAGTAAAAAAAACAAATAAATATTGAAAGTGTAAAAAATATATAAATTTGCAATTTTTTAAATATTGGTTTTCGTGCCTATTTCTATTTTATAGTAAAAATGTTTTAATTGCATTCAAAAATACAGAATTATGTGGTAGAAAGACAGACACACATACGTTTCGTCCAGGAAATAGTTGTATCGTTGCAGTAAGATGTAAAATCCAATTGTTTTCTTCTTTTTCTCCACAACGTTTTGGACTCAGAATGAATAACCGTTGCTTCAGATGGCGTTCAACACGAAATACAACTTCAGCGTAATTTCTTCTTCTGCACGTTCGAACATTTGTATGTGGGACTTTGTACTGTGGTATTTGTACAAAGAATAAAGAAACATAAAGAAACACCGTTCTTTTCTTTATTTTGCGAATTTAAGTAAGACTTATCTTGTAAAATACTTAGTTTTATTTTACTTGCCTTTCTTGGTGTGACCTGTACACATACATATGTAGAGTTGGGGCAATAGGTATTCGTGCGATATGACAAATTGGACGTTTCATCGAATAACTTGCTTCATATGTGCTCCACTAAGTTCAGATTACGCCACGACTATGATACAAGATAAGCAATAATACACACACAGTAAGTGCGTTTATTATTGAAGGAGCTATGTAACAATATTTGAAAAACACGCGAACAAAACGTATTCGTAGGTTTGATATAAATAGTTATAAACTAGTTGAATATTTGAATATAATTTTCTACATAGAACCATTTGACGCACTTCAACGACGGACGTTAATAGGCTGCTGGTCATGATGGTGATCTTTTTTGGTATTTGATATATTTGGTGACATGCAACATTGGATTGTCGAGCTTCGTCTTTGAAGCATCATATTATTCATACAGCAATTGGCTTGCACTTGTTCCACTATGGCGAAGACAAAGGAGCCCAGTATTGATTTGAGGCAATTAATTGTTAATAATCATAAGGCAGGGAACGGTTATGACAAGATTTCTGAGGAAAAATAGACGGTACAGTCCATAATAAAGAAATTCAAAATGGTTGGTGACGTGGAAAATCTTCCGCGTGTTGATCGTCCTCGTAAAGTTTCACCCGGACGCATGCGCAAGAAATCCAGGGACGTCAATAAAGATCCAGGGATGACACGCAAGATGTGACTAATAATTTGAAATCAAACGGCGAGAATGTTAGTCAGAGTACGACAAAGAATATATCACTGTGTGGGAATGAAAGGCTATAGACCAAGGAAGACACTTTTATTGTGCACAATGCACTTGAAAGCTAATTTTGCTAAAGAGCACCTAAACAAAGATAAAGCATTTTGGAATAAAGTTTTGTGGTCTGATGAGAAGCTGGAACCTTTCAGTCATTCAAGCAAGCAACATGTGTGGTGCAAAAAGAACGAAAGTTGTTTGCCGAAGAACCTTAATTTATAAACCGACTAGTTAAACGAAATGTGTAAAAACCTAACCGTGGTTTCAAACCGAATATACAGTATACTGCTTGCTTGAATGAACAAGGAATACACCTTTATTGCGTCTATTGTACTTTAAAGCTCGGTTGAATATAATTCATTTTGGGATACGGTCTTGTGCTCTGATGAGATGAAGCTAGAACTTTTCAGTCATTCAAGCAAGCAATACGCATGGCGGAAAAAGTTTTGTTTTTTGTTTTTGTTTGCCAAAGAACGCTATCTCGACAGTAAAGCGTGGAAGAAGTTGCTTTAGTGTACAAGGTGTTGGTCAATTTGTGCTGATCGAAGGAACCATGGAAAAGAAATCGGGATAATCTTAAGGATAATCTGAAAAGTTCGGCTCGAAATCTACGCATGAGAAGAAATTGGATATTCCAACAAGACAATGATCCCAAACATAAGTCAAAGTTGGTGACTGAATGGTTGGAAAAGGAAAAAAATCAATGTTTTGCCACGGACTTTGCAATCACCTGATTTAAATCCTATTGAAAATGTGTGGTGTGAATTAAAAATGAATGTTAGGAAAAGAAATCCCAAGAACATATCGGAATTAAAGAACATCATCAATGAAGAATAGAGTAAAGTTTCCGTTGAAACTGTCCAAAAGTATCTGGGTAACTACCCTAAACGTTTGGCAAAAGTAAATGAACAAAAAGGATTCACAATATATTGATGATGTTCAATTGTTCGTGGTATGTTGTTACCGTACGAATACTTTTTGTTCGTGTGTTTTTCAAATATTGTTACATAACTCCTTCAATAATAAACGTATTTACTTCATATTTTATGTGTATCATTTCTTATTTCGTATCCTGGTTGTAATTTGAACTTGGTAGAGTACGTATGAAGAATTAGATAAAACGTTCAAGTTTTCATACCGTACGAATACTTATTGCCCCTACTGTATGTGTTCGCATGTATACGACTACTTTTTGGAGAGTATCCAGCTATTCTCTTTCCTCCGTTCATATCTGGCGCCTGGACTCTTTTTAGATTAACAATTATTGTTTAAAAAAACATATACACACAAACAAATCCAAATTCACAAAAACATACGCGTCTGTATAGACAAAGAGGTGTAACTGCTTTACTCAAAATTCTTTTCTAGATCATATCAAGCCGAGTTATTAGGTCGAGTGAATGTCCAAAAGTGCATGTTTGGTAGGGGCCGGACGTTTTGTTATGTAAAATAATCTTCCATCCGTCGTACGAAACTACGGCTTCGAAGTATTTCGGTTATTTCTCTTCAGTGCTGCCAATTTAGATATTGTATATCTAAATTTAGATAATTCTAGAGAGCGGAGGTCAAGGGATATAATTCATAGAAACTGAAGAAAGATCTATAATCTTTAAGTTTTTATTTATTTTTATTAGATTTCTCGAGAACCACTGACCAAAACAGCTTCAAACTCGACTAATATATCTGGCGAATGTCAACTTCGTACAATGGCAGCTGTCCAGTAATCGCGGTGTATATACACGGACACTCACAGAGTTCTTCAATTGTAGTTAGATAGCATATCTTCAGTCTAGTCGTAAATTTTCTTTGTACATTTCCACTTGAGGTGTATACTTCAACAGTTTAGTACCACGGGTTAGCAGACTGCCAGATATACATGTAGCAATGAAACCCAGTTATTTAAAAGTAAACTTGTAAACTCGGAGATGCCAATATGGTCTCGTCACTGGTATGCTACTATGTTTGAAGGAAAAAAGAAGATGGTTGAGTGAGCACTTGTGCAAACCACTTTCCCATATCACCTGTCCAGGTAGTAGCAAATGTTATACCCATTTCTAAAAGTCATTCTTGCGCATGCACACACACACACACACACACACACACACACACACACAGAAATACATGCACACACACACACACACACACACACACACACAGAGAAATACATGCAAACAAGATAATCCTATTTATCAGTAAATCCTGTAGATTCTGATTTTTCAAACAGTCAATGATTTTTTTTAAAGTAGTTTTCATTTTGTATCCGCCTACATTTTTCACAGTCGTTTTCAGGAAATTAGAACAGCAACGATTTTATTAATTCAATAAAAAAAAGATTTTTAAATAAAAAAACCGACTATCAAAAACTTGTTCAACGTTAATTATAAATGTGAATTTCATGAAGAAAGATTTAAGCTAGTTGTCATAAAAGAACTTTATTAATAGGGTCTACCTAATATTTTTTCCGCTCAAATTATTTTACGAAACAAAAATGAGGTAACGGTCTACATCCGTTAACCAAGTCAATTTTTAATCCGTTAGATCCTAACAATTCGCGCGTGCGACCCCCCCTCCCCCCGGGCGGACACACACGCACTCTCGGGCAGCCCCACCTGGGCCCCACCAAAAAACCTTAATGAGAGCACAATAAAATCGTCATTAAAATATCAAACAAACCTCACAAGGGAAGTAACCGAATACTTCGAAGCCTCACTTCCATACAACGGACTGAAAGTAACAGTCTCGTTTATCATACATTTATATTGTAAATAGAACCCCCCACCCCATCGTAAAATCTTTTAAAAAAACATTTTTTTCTAAAAACTAACAACTTCTAGGAAGATTGTTAGGGTCTAACGGATTAAAAGCACAAAAAATGTTTCTGACTTGGTTAACGGATGTAGACCTTTACCAAAAACTGTTTCTATTTTTTTTTCGACTTGGTTAACGGATGTAAATCCTTACCAAAAATTGTTTCTATTTTCTTTCGACTTGGTTAACAGATGTAGATCTTTACCAACAATTGTTTCTATTTTCTTTCGACTTGGTTAACGGATGTAGATCCTTACCAACAATTGTTTCTATTTTATTTCGACTTGGTTAACGGATGTAGATCTTTACCAAAAACGATAATAGCAAATAACGGGTTCCTCAACTTTGGTGTTGACAAATAAAACTAATTATGAGGAAAATAAATAAGAAACTATTTATAATGAGGATAACAAAAGTAATCAAAAAACAATACTCTGCCAACGCCGTTGTCACTAAAACTCTGCCAACACTGTTGTCACTAAAAACTGAATGAAAATCAGTTCGTATATAGCTATGATGCAGGTGAGGTAACTGAAAAAATAATTCCTTGATCCGCCCCAGAATTTACTCAATTCTTCCTTAGTCCATGGCTTGCCCTTCCACAAAGTCTCAATTAAATTCATTGCGAAATGTTGGAGATATTGTGTAGATGAACATGAGTGAAAACAAATATATGAAAGAATATGAAAAGCAGGTCTGGTTAGTCACTCAATAGAAATCTTCACGTGACATCTTTTGGCAGCATGCTGTGTTGGGGGTGATCAATGAAAACATAAATATATGAAAGAAAATGAAAAACCGGTCCGGTTAGAAACCGTCACGTGTCATCTTTTGGCAGCATGTGTTGGTGGTGATCAATTAAAACATTGGAAAAAGGAGTGATTAATGAATAAGTTACTTCTCTCGCCTTTTGTTGGGCAGTGATCACTAAAAATGTCTAAATTTTCAACAAAAAAACCAGTGTGAATGCTGCCGGACACAAACTAAGGTGACAATTTGGCATAAACTTACATTGTGAATTGAACCCCCACTAAAAAACTATTTAGGGGGGAATTTTAAAATAACAAAAAGCAACATTGGTGCGGCCCGTACGCGTAAGACATACATACGTACATAGCCAGCCAGCCAGACCAACTTAAAAACTGAAGAAACCTGTGTTGACTGCTTTGGTGACAGTTTTGGTTACAGTCAAACTACAAATACCTGGATCCGTTCCAAACCTTCCACAAAATTTCAATGAAATTCATTTAGAACTTTTGGAGATACTGTGTAAACACACAGTCAGACAAACAAACAGACGGACTGACAGGCAGACAGACAACTAAATGAAATTATTATCTACTTTCTTGTCTCTTCATAGAAAGCTTTGTCGATAAACTAGCACGATAAGGTTACTTTTCTGCTTGGCTATTCATAAATCGACTCGTAGAGCTGTACACACAGAACGCTCACTCTAAAGTACCCAAGGCGCATGCGCTGAAATAAATATACAACCACGACTGCATCCTTCGCTTGTTTGCCGGTCTGTTAATGATGAATGAAAGTGGAACGACAAGTAAAATTATGGCTACAATCATTCATAAATCTGCAGATGAGATTTTCTCCAGTGTTCGCAAAAGCCTCGCTCTCGGCTCGGTCATTTTTCCATCGTCCAATATTCACATCGACCTCAGATACATTCTATTCTCTCTTGGACCGCTCTCTCGCTCCCTCTTGTTATGATTCCTTCTATCCTTCTCTCATATATATTTGAATATATATTCAACTTGACACAATATATTTGATATATGAGCTATGCAGAGATAATTGCAGACACACAGGTTAGATAGATACATAGATACATATATAGATAGATAGATAGATAGATAGATAGATAGATAGATAGATAGATAGATAGATTGGCACAGGGACAAATAAGGGGAAATGGGGGCACGGAGACTATGTCGCGCCAAATGAGTATGGTTTGCTTTTTAAAAAACATATAACTAAGCTTTGCTTATCCTTACACAATATCACAATAGTGAGGCACCTACTGCGGATTAAACTCACTTTAAATAACTTGCAAGACTAACTTGATAGGCATTGATTTATTGCACACGCACGGGCACGCACGCACACACACGTTGTTATCGGTGTTAGCGATTACTAAACGGGCGGCTTAGATCGTATATAATAAAATATATATATGATAAAAGAAGACAGTGCGGAGACTCGTAATTTTTAGAAATAATTATTTATTTCCTGACATGTTTTAGCCGT
>VCCN01001152.1:7199396-7210678 GCA_006491835.1 Architeuthis dux
TATATATGACGTTCTTGGCCACACTTGGGCCTTATTTTACATATATAAAGCTCCTATAACGTCTAAAGACGTTGCTTTGTAACGTTTATCTTTTAGACTTGAAAAATCTCTTTTAAATATCTAATATCAGTTTATACTAGCTAGACCCGTGGAAATTCCACGAGTGTTGACAACTAAGACTATCCATTATCTCATGTCTCTGCTCTTCTCCCACACTTTGCCTGTATCTTGTCATTCTCTCCCTTATCCCTTCTAATCTTCGTTGCCGGTCCATGATTTTATCTAAATGTTATACAAACATAGATTAGTTTCATATGTGAAATAATGTCCTACCCTCTCAGTAAACCTAACTTTCTTTTCTGTCTTCTCCCTTCCTACCCTCTTATTTAGCTACCTAACCTTCTTCCCCCCCTCTCTCTCTCTCTCTCTCTCTCACTTCCTACACCATCAGTGAACTACTTAACTTTCTTTCCTCTCCTCTCTTCCTACTCTCTGTTCTTAGATGAGTGACTTCTTAGTGACAGTAAAGTAAAACTTTGTAAATAAACTGTTCCATCCCGTCCAAGCACAAACTAATTCTCGCTTAGTAAATAAGGTACTACAGTGTCCGAACTTGTATGTAAAAAAAAGTGTTGGCGCTTATGACAGCTGGAGATTTGTGGCCCAGGGGGCTTGGCTTCTTGAGGGCCCCCCTCCAACATTTAGTGCAAAAGTTCCCAAACTGTGGGCCGCGGTCATTGTATAATGTTAGTAGAAATGCAGTAGGTGAACTACTATCCATAAAGCTTTTGGTGGGCCCCCTCGATTGGGGGCTCAGGAGGAGGCGATTTAAAATCACCACTCCCCTTTCCCTCAGCTAAACCCCTGGCTTATGGACATTCGTTCTTATCGGCAGAATGCCGTGACTTGCGACCGCCTGTGAATAGTTTTGAAATTTAATGAATATTAAATTAATCCCGGTGCAAAGCAATGAATACTGCCAGATGATGATGCTTTGTGTGACTTGTGTAAGTCCTAGGGGTACAGGCTTAGTCGGACATAAGAGCAGACCCTCGTTTGCCTGATAGTACCAAGATATGTCTGGTTTACTGGGCAAGTCTAAAAGTAGTCGGTCATTATCCGTTGCCAATAACAAACAATACTGACATTAGAAACACAGTTGGCATTGGCTTCAAGCCTTCGGCAAGTGTTTTGTTCCCAACATTCCCACGGTAGCGATGAGATGTATTCTTGTCGTAGGCTAACAGATTTACTTAATTAGCTGCAGGAATATACAACGTTGAATGATGGTAACATGTACCGACAGCATTGATTTTACAAGTTCTAGACCAGGGTTTTCCATCGAGTGGGCCATGGCCCACTGGTGGGCCATAGCATGTTTTCTTTCAGGTAGGCCACAGCATTCTTGTTTTTCTTTCTTGACAGGCATCTGGCCACAATATTTTCGAGTTGTATCTGACAAATTTGATTGGCGAGTTCAGTGGTCATAAATCCTTGACTTTTTTGTTTCCTTTCGAGTATCAACTCTTACGGACTTATTGCAATGTGTAATAAAGTTTCAATTCTTTCATTTTATTGAATAGTTTTAAATTGATAAAAGACGACATTTCTTTGGTTTCAAAAATGATATATACCTATGATCCCAAGCAAAAGCCAGGTGGGCCACGTAGCGAAAAACGGTGGGAAATACTTTTCTAAACGAACTGGCAATGAAGAAATTAATTTTCCTGAATTTGAAATTAGTGCTAATTTCGAATATGCATTTGTCTTCCTTTTGTGATGCGTAGTTCTCGACTTATAAGAGTACACATACACACAACTACTTTATTATATATAGTGCCAAATAAGCATTAGTACTGAAAGAAAGAGAAATTCACATTCGCAGTTTTCCTATGACGAATTATCAAGGATAATATTTGGATACATGTAAATATTTACTAAACTTATCTTAGTGTGGCACAATGCCATCATTTTTTAGCATGATCGAATTCGCTATACTTGTGAATCATTTGCGAATAGTTTGCTAACCATCACTCTATGGGATGTCATTTTTAGACTTATATATTCATCCATCTTACCAATCTATAGATATCCTACCAAGCTTAGCATAATCTACCACAGGGGTCGGCAAGCTTTAGTGGAGGCGGGCCGGTTTAGAAATGTGTTTATGCCTCGCGAGCCAAGGCCAATAAAAAATGAAACAATGATCAAACAGGGCTATGGAAACTGCTTTTTTTAAATTATTTTAATATTTTTCATTATAGGAGTATATATATATCTACATAAACTTCCATGAGAATTATAAAATTCTTCTTTTTGACAAAATATTGTCAAATTGTGTTTCAGATTGTGTGTATGTTAATATAACAGCAGGAATGCGTAGTGTTAAAACATTTGTAGCTATAACACATTGATTCGTCTGAGGCCACTGCAAAAATGGAACTTTTGCTTTATTTTTCGATACTGAATTTTATTGTTCGATAACAGATATAAATAAGGAAAACAAAGAATTTAGGTATGCAACGTCACATATTCAATGAAGTCGCGGGCCGGATGTGGCCCGCGGGCCGTAGTTCGCCGATCCCATATCTATTAAGAAAAGAATTGCCGAAAACCAAGTGAAGATCAAATTTACTACACTATTTAATTTTAGCGAGATATTTGACCACCTCCCCACGAGGGGGGAATGTGACACAAGGTCGGTTTAACGTGGAGGGCCACACGAATAGGTCTGGGCAAGGACAAAAATGTCTCAGTCCCCACGACCAGAATCATGAAGGCGTCAGAACCACCCCCCAACGTTGCAATGGGGGGGGGGGACCGCCCCGGAGCTGGCATCCCCAGGACCAGACTCACCCCGGCCACACCGCGCCCCGCCCGAAGACGAGAATACGACAAAGGAACAGATACTACACCAGCATCACCGCCCGAAGACGAGAACACGACAAAGGAACAGATACTACACCAGCATCCCATACCGAAGACTGAGATGTGTAAGCCAGACTAGCTTTCTAACACTAGCTCTATTGCTCTGAAAGTGGTTGCTAACACCGTTTTTGTCAAAGATTAAAATTAAATCTGTTTTGCAAATACATGGACATCTTGAAAACCACAAAGATGTTTGCAAGTCGATTATATTTGACGTTTTTCTATTTTTACGGGGATTTTACAAGTTAATTACGGTCCATATCCAGTATCGCGATACACGTCTCATTATTATGGTAGGAGGTGGGTTAATATTTATTCACATAAATTTCTTTTTTCAGCATTGACAATTGATTTTCATCTTTGTGGAGTAGGCTAGAAGTTATGCTAGGAGAATGCAAATTATCTGACATTATTAGAACTTAGAACAAATAATACAAATAAGGATATTTCAATTATTGTCTGAATTTTGTTAGAATGGGTGTATTAATCATTGTGTATGATATGGTCGGACTATGGTCGAAAGAAGCAGCACACATACTTTGTTCAGTCAAACCAATCGAGCATCGATATAAATAGCATCTGGGAACCTCTTATCAAAAAGGCCATTTCTGGACAAGTAAACCGATCACCTAATCAAAGGGAAGCAACTCTGAATTCGGCACCGAAACGTTGTGAATAAATGAACATATAGACGAGGAGAATAGTCCGTCCATACTATACACATTGATTTCTTAATTTGTTTTTCACCCCAAAGAAAAAAACATTTCCGTTACTTTAAGCTGAACTGTTTGGTGTATGCAAAAGAGTGTAAAGAGATAAACTCACAGACCATGGGTAGTAAGTTCTGTCTTTACTGACTGCCGCAAAGTGATGGTTAGCGAGCTACTCTTGTATATTATTGCTAGTGTGGGTTAAACCTGAATGTCCACAATTCTTGTTCTACGTTTAGTTGATCTCAAATGCAAATGTTATGGCTTTTATTAGAAACCGTCAACCAAAACTGTCAACCAAAACTGTCAACATAGGTTTCTTCAGTTTTCAAGTTGGTCTGCCTGACTGGCTATTTATCTATCTATGTATTTGACGCGCGTACAGGCCGCACCAATGGAGCCATTTACTCCTTATTGTGTGTAGAAAATCTTTTTGAAAATACACCAATAGCTTTTTAGAGGGGGTTCAATTTATAATGCAAGGGTGTGCTAAATTGGTCTCTTAGTTTGTGTCCGACTGCGTTTACGTTTGTTCTTTTGAAAATTCAGATATGATCAGTTATTATTTATCACCAAACTCTACAGCATTGAAACTTTGTTGCCAAAAATATTTTTTCGTGGGGTTGTACTCATCTTTGGATGGCAACATATTCATATTTTTGGCAGCAGAGTTCCAATGCTGTAGAGTTTGGTCATGAATAATACCTGATAATGTCTGTTTCGATTGTGTAATGTTCCACTAGAAATAATAAAATACTGCTATATTTGGTTTAGAAGAAAATTAACTTTCTATAAAATAGTGGTAGAGGTATACTCATTGTGGTAGGGGTAAATTATTGATATTTAGTGTCAATCAGTATACTATAGTACATATACGTATTCCTATATACAGTATCGCCCATAAATAAATACACCCCTACCACTGTTTAATAGAAAGTTAATTGTCTTCTAAACCCATAAATAAATACACCCCTACCACTGTTTAATAGAAAGTTAATTGTCTTCTAAACCAAACATAGCAGGATTTGATTATTTCTAGTGGAACATTACACAATAAAAACAGATATTATCAAGTATTATATTTGACCACATTCTTCCAAAAATACGAATATGTTGCCGTCCAAAGATGAGTACAATACTACAAAAAATATTTTTGGCAATACCTGATAATATCTGTTTTGATAGTGTAATGTTTCATTAGAAATAATAAAATCCTGCTATGTTTGGTTTTAGAAGACAATTATCTTTCTATTAAAAAGTGGTAGGGTTGTACTTATTTATGGGCGATACTGTATGTGTCGATGAAAATAACCAGACTGGTAGACAGATGTAAACAGAAAGAAATCCATTAATAATTTGTTGTTTTGGTCGATATATGTTTTAGCTCTATCTAACATTCGGCAATCCCCAGGTATGTGTGGTATCCGGTTCATCCATTTCTTGTTGCTCGCAGCCAGGCCAGTCAGGGGGTTCGGGTGGGTAGTGGACGGGGCCTTTGGCATGCGTTATTGAGTGTAGTGTAGAGATCGGTCTCCGCTTTAGGAGGATTAACGAGATCGCCGCAAGAAGCTGTCTACATTATCCCCAGCTGTTTACGGTACCTGGTATTCCTAGACGGTCACCCATCTAGGAACTGACCAGGCTCGGCGTTGCTTAACTTCGGTGATCCTACGTGAACCGGTGTGAGACACATCTCGTCCACGGCGTTTAAACATTTGCCATTACTTCAGTTAGAATAACTCACAAGTCTGAGCGACAAAGATTCATTCTATACACGGAATCTTCTCTGCGAGTCTGAAGAGATCAGACTACATATGAGATAGATTGATAAATATGAACAGAATGGGATATAGTGACAGATGTGAACAGAATGATATAAACAGATACGAATAGCATTAGAGTTAGATAGGCGTGAGCAGAATGAGATCGAGTGATTGATCTGAATAGAATGAGATAGATATATAGACAGATAGACAGACAGACAGGTTTTCTGAAGAGACGAGAGAAACGTCAGAAATAGGTATATAAGGATTTGGGCATATAAATAGTCGTTACATTCATACCACTTTGTACCAGGATGGCATCTGATTGCCAAAATTCTCGAAGACGTTAATTTTGCTTGCATTTATCACAGCCAGATTTTGGTTTTGAATCGAGCCGGCCGTCAAAGAGCAATGAATGCCGTACTTGATCTCCTGATCCATTCGTCCCACGGACGCTCCACCCTGGTGGACAGAGGGACACCGAGCCCGTGAGTAATTACATTTCTAGCATTTTCAAATACTTAATAGATTAGTCTTTTTTTTTCTAGTCCCACTTCCACAAAAGAGGGAACTGAAAAGAAAAGAAAGAAGAAAAGAATTTGGAAGTGGTATACGAATTCACTTGTGTCTTGTGAAAAGAAAACGGCTCTTCTAGACAGGATGTTGCAGTGAAGTCCAAGCCGTTTCTTTGTGACTTTTCAATCGAACTTTAAGTATTTCTTGATAGTACTTGGTTTTGGAACTTTATACAGATAAGAGCATGAGCAGAGACTTAAAGAAAGAGAATTTATCGACCAGTGTTTTCTCTAATCTACGCAACTGCGCGGGCGCCCACAAGAAAAATATTATTCTGAACAGTAAAACTTTAATGCCGCATAGATATAAGACTGGATAATAATACACGTATAAAATAATTACCAATGTGCAGATGTCTTCTGTCACGCTAAGGAACGCAACTGACGTAGTAAAATATAATTCTATTCTCTGATGACGTAATAAAAATGCTAAATTTAAAGAATAACATTTTTGTTTCGGAGTTGGGATAGTTTTCTCTCTGTCGATAAGGTGGCGTCTTACTCTTTCTTTAACTTAGTGTATCTACCAGATTCTATGATGTTGGACAGTTTTTCCTGATACGCTCTTTTTATCAAGGACGACCGTAGCATTTCCCGTATCTGTCGACACTATGCTAATATTTGTATCTCTTTGTCGAGACTTGAGTGCCGCCTTTTCTTCTGGGGTGATGTTTGATTTTGGAGGCGAATTTTTACCTTCATCCTAATTTTAGTTGTTTTTATACAACTTATTAATTCGGGCTACTCTTTCTATGGCAACGAACAACAAGTACAATACTCCATCCAATAATAATAAAGATTAATTTATAAAAACAAACACTTTTTAAAAATCCGTTTGTGGCCAACAGAACGCTATTCTCCAAGCTCAGTGCAATGCAAATCTCTATTATCCACGTATAATGCAATGTATATCTATATATTTTAAATAAGCCGTCATTTTTGACGGAACGGGTAAACTAGTTAATACATGTTAATACATAAGAACAATCAATACACCTAATAAATTATTTCTTTTATTATACACTTTTTGTTGTAAGTAACTGAGCATTGTTTCGTACACTTTAGACAAAAAATGAATAATCGTCTCAAAAGTAAAAATATCAGTTGCTCACAGGCTTTTTGGTCCCACGCAGGTCATGAAGTTCTTAAATAGCGACATTATTCATTATTATTCTTTCCGTTATCTCTTTCCTGTCTTCATTTACCTCCGCCAACAAAGTTGGAAGTAGTATATGTATTCACTCGTGTGTGTCTGACTGTCCACACAATATCTCCAAAAGTTCTCAATGAGATTTTGTGGAAGGATGGTCAATGGGTAAAAGAAGAATTGATTAAATTTGGGGGTGAATCCAAGGATTATTTACAGTTACCTCCCTTCATCGTGTCTATATTACTGTACACACAATATCTCCAAGAGTTCTAAATGAATTTCGATTAGATTTTCTGGAAGGGTAGGCCATTATGTAAGGAAGAATTGCTTACGTTTTGGTTCGGATACAGGGATATTTTTTTCCGATTGCGAGAGATGTTTCCATTTTTTTCATACATCTATGTATTCCCACATATCTGTCCACTCAGTATCACCAAGGGTTGTCAATGAATTTCGATGAAATTTTGTTGAAAGGTGTGTTATGAGCTAAGAGAGAATTGCTTAAAGGATTTCTTTTACTGTTAGTCCCCTGCTTTGTAGCTATATATGAACTGATTTCCATTCGAAATTTAGTGACAATGGCGTTGGCAGAGGTATGCGCTCTCTGAGTGCTTTCTAGTTTCTTACTGCCTTCCTTTCGCTTTCATTTATTTACTTTCTTATGTCTTCATCTTCCTCATTTTCTCTTACTTGATTGGTTACCAATATCTTTATTGTCTTCCTGTTCTTTCGTTTTTGGTGCTTGTGACACGTTTGGGACCGAAATTTCGTTCATTCCAAAGGGACGCTTTTTTTAATGACAGCTACTATGTCATCATGCTGAATAATTTGAATATCAAATCAAAACAAAACAATACATGTCGGCACTCCTGACTTGTTCTGGATACATTTAAGAAAGTTTTTTTAATACCTAGTTTAAAACAAAACAATCAAAAATAGCAAATTACTTACATTCAGCATGATGACGTAGTCGCTGACGTCACCGGTGTCATGAAAAAAAGCGTCCTTTTGGAATGAGCGAAATCTCGGTCCAAAACGAGTCACAAGCATCTCGTTTGTTTAATAAACGTGCGAGCATCTCTAATAGCGATGGCCGCTACTGACTGACCGACTGACTGACATACCGAAAACCTGATTGACTGACCAAAACACTCCCACCATCTCTCGTTTCCTCCAACTCCTTCTATATATATATATGTCTGATTGTGCACGGGAGAGAACTCGTGCATTTATGGTCTGACTTTCAGGCTTGTCTTTCTTTTATCTCTTCTCAGTTCTCTTTCTTTTATTTCTCCCTTCTTTACTTCTTCCCTTTCCGTCTCTCCTGGTGTTCTCTCTCCCACTAAACGTCCGGTCTCCGGCCACTCAAAGAAAACAAAACAAATAGCCACGGGTGGTTAGGGTCAGTCTTGACTAATCAGTACACAGAAAGTCATCTTTCATTTATCCTGGGTTTGACCATCAACGTAAACTCTGGACAGAGTAACTTATCATGATAGCCGACAGATCTCTGCTGAGAAATCTTTAGAATCTTGTAAGACTAATTCCTTGATAAAGCGGTATTGGTTCTTTTGTTCTATCCGGTTCTGCAATTTATTTCGGTCCATGGCAATGGGTTTTATACATTTTACAAGCGCTCAAGTAGAGATGAGGACGTTCTCCTATATATGTGAATTATAGATTTCTACTTAAAAGTTACAGGTATTGTCGTGCTTTTCTCTTCCCAAAGGAAAGTGTTACGATGTATTAAATACACCCTGTAGTGATGATTATAAAATAGCATAGAAACTTTGGTTTCGTTGTGTTCAACAGACTAAACGAGATAATATATGAATCAATCTTTATTATTATTGGAGGGAGTATTGTAACACACTACTTTTATTAAGTTCGATTATTGAGTTCGGTTCTCACCGAAGGCTTACTCTTTATTTCCGATTGCGTTGTTATTCGTTGCCATAGAAACAGTGGCCCGAATTAATAAGTTGTATAAAAACAACTAAAATTAGGATAAAGGTAAAAAGTAGTAAAATTTAATAAAAGTGGTGAGAAAATATATATTTTCTATAGTTTTGAGAAGGGTCATAACATACAAATAGATCTTCGGACGGTTCGCAGGCGAAATCAAACATCACCCCGAAGAAACATAGTGGCCCGAATTAATAAGTTGTATACAAACCACTAAAATTAGGATGAAGTAAAAACTAGTCAAATTTAATGGTGGTGGATAACATATATTTTCAATAGTTTTCAGAAGGGTCATTAACATACAAATAGTTTTTCGGACGATTCGCCTCCGAAATCAAACATCACCCCAGAAGAAATGGCGACACTCACGTCTCTACAAAGAGATAAAAATATTGTCATAGTGCCGGCAGATAAGGGAAATGCTACGGTCGTCCTTGATAAAGACAGCGTATCAGGAAAAGCTGTCCAACATCATAGAATCTGGAAGATACACTAAATTAAAGAAAGGGTAAGACCCCACCTTATCGACAGAGAGAATATTATCCCAATTCCTAAAAGAAATAAAGATTGCTTCGCACCTCAGAACTTACAACAAGAATGAGTTCAATCGTCCGAAGAACTATTTGTATGAGATAATGAATGGCTTGGCTTCGCGAATGAAGATTTTTGGAGGGTAATGTGGCACAAATAGACTGCGGGGCCTGTGTGCGGAATAACCCTCCAGCCTGAGCAGTGAAGTTTTAAGGTGAATAGCGACTTGCCCAGGGCCGACCCAAACCTTTAAACCTATGGATCACCGGGTTGGCAAGAATAGGAGTAAGACCCATATGTCGTAGGTTTAACAGGAGTTTCTGTCTCCTGGCGAGCTAGGTATGGGAGTCTGCGGCCCCTTTGCGGGGATATTCCGACAGTAACGCTGAACTATGGTGTTTAACCACAGTTCAGCGTTACTGTCGGAATATCCCCGCAAATATCTACCAACTACATCCCGTAGTTGGTAGAGGTCGGAGCAGGCTATAGAGTTCTACCGACCCTTTGGAGGAGAATTAGGACAATACGTCTTTTATTAGCTATTACATACTTATCTAAAAAGTATCAGCTTTTGATATGTCTGATTATTTGACATGGTATAATTTATATTATTCAAACGAGGTGCTACTCAAAGGTTCATGGAATTTTAACAGTGCGCGCAGACGGAATGTGATACGAATTATAGTACCCTTGTGTGTGCAGTACTCTTTATGAGATAAATGTATACATACTTAAGGAGACGGTTGAAACTAGGTATTTGGGTAAGATTTTTTTTTTCATTATCAAAATCCCCAAATTGTATCCACTTACATAGGGTGGCGCAAGAGTCACAGTCCATTTTAAAATTTAAATAACTTTTTTAATAAGAAGGGAAATAAATTTTCCCTTTAAATATATTTATTTTAGACCTTGGAAATTACTTTGAACTAATTGTGGAATATAACATCCCGCAAATGCCGCCCATTTTCAGCTTCGCAAATTAATTCCACGTAGGTCAGAAATTAAATATTCTTTCGTAGTGTTGTACTCATCTTTGGATGGCAACTATTTCATATTTTTGTCAATAGAGTTTCAATGCTGTAGAGTTTGGTCATAAATAATACCTGATAATATCTGTTTTTATTGTGTAATGTTCCACTAGAAACAATCAAATCCTGCCATATTTGGTTCAGAAGAAAATTAACTTTCTATAACATAGTGGTAGGGGAGTACTTATTTATGGGCGATACTGTATAATAATTAGCAATCTACAGATATCTTCCGTCGCGCTAATATCGTAGTAAATAAGAATTTCATACAACTGATATGTGTTTGTCTTCTGACGTAGTAAAATAGACTTCCATGTTCTGATGACGTAATAAAAAAGCTGAATTTGAAGAATAATACAAATATGTTCCACTAGAAATAATAAAATCCTGCTATATTTGGTTTAGAAGACAATTAACTTTTTATAACATAGTGGTTGGGGTGTACTCATTTATGGGCGATACTGTATATAGGAATACATATAGATACTATACTATACTGATTGACATTAAATATCAATAATTTAAATTACAATGTATTAATTAAATGAGTTTGGCGTCACGTGAAATTCCCTTGCCAATAGTTTCTCTTCGTTTCTCCACAACAGAAAGTATTTAACTGTCAGATATTCCTG
>VCCN01001152.1:7249634-7264126 GCA_006491835.1 Architeuthis dux
TCAAAAAGATTTTCGACGAAACGTCCGTTCGCATAGACGAAACGTTCGTCGGTGAAACGTCTGGGCACATATCTGCAGTAAACATCACATATCAGCAGCAGACATCACATATCACATATCAGTAGCAGACATCAGATATCATCAGCAGTTTTCGTTATTATAAGGATATCATTTTTTTCTTGTAATATTAGTTACACATGTGCCTTCATAAAATCATATTAAATTAAATTTTTAATGCGCGCTATTTATATTTGTTTCTAAAATACAAATACCACAAAACCTTGTTTTAAAACATCTGTATTAATAAAGAGACAACTGTACTAAAAATAACAATAATTTCATAAATCCGTTTTTAAAAGATGTCTAAAAATACAAATACCACAAAACCCTGTTTTAAAACCTCTGTATTAATCAAGAGACAAATGTAGTAAAAACAACAATAATTCCATAAATCCGTTTTTAAAAGATGTCTAAAAATACAAATACCACAAAACCCTGTTTTAAAACCACTGTATTAATCAAGAGACAACTGTAGTAAAAACAACAATAATTCCATAAATCCGTTTTTAAAAGATGTCTAAAAATACAAATACCACAAAACCCTGTTTTAAAACCTCTGTATTAATCAAGAGACAACTGTACTAAAATAACAATAATTCCCTAAATCCGTTTTTAAAAGATGTCTAGTGGAGTAATCCTGCGAATTTGGAAGGTTCTAGGCTAAATGGTGTGTCCGGTAGCGCTGACACAAGAAAACAACCTAGTGAAAAGGGATGTGTACCTCGCCACTTGGTTGGTTGTTCGGTCGGGTCGGTGGTCGTGGCTACAGTGATTCAATATTCAAGCCACCTAATAGAATTCCAGAATGAGGTAAGAAGTGAATTTGATTTAAGATGTGATTGATTTTAATACAAGTAGTACTTTAATATCTGTGATGGTCCGAAGGAAGAAACACTGGAGCGCTTTCGGTGAAAGAAAATGGTCGGGCAATCTGCATCAATGCCGGTTCATTAAGTTCCTACCGAGTGAGCTTTTAAACCCTATTAGCAAGGTCATCTAGATGATAGCCAGTAGTAAGACCACCAGCTGACCAATCAGTTATCTATAGCCATTAGATATGACAGGTTTAATTTGTGGCCAGATGTTGGGAAAAGTGTGAACAGTGACCAATAGAAATGACTGTACACATATAAGAATGATCAGCAGTGGTCACTCGTAGCCAGGGCAAGTGAATTTCTGAACTGCATAGAGAGTTTATGTGACGGAGGGCAACGACTGTCGTAACCTAGTGTATATTTTTAAGTGATATTTGATTCCATGAGATATTGGCAGCAAAGAAGGTTGAAATGCGCAAGAAAGACGGAGACCAATAGAACTGCAAGAAATGAAGGCAAGAATTTATGCTATAATAATCCGATTTCTGTTTGTGGGTGGGTGATTGTGTTACCATCGTACAGCAAAGACTGCACATTGTGGCGAGATCTTTGTTAGTCCAATACTATTAAAATGCTCTAACTTAAAAATAAAACTTAAAAAATAAAGCAATTTCCATTTCAATGAAATTTTGTATAACGTTTGGGGTGGGTATGAAGACTTTGGTATAGTGAGTTATGGTCGATTCGGTTGTTTGTTTACGTTTTATGAACAAAAAACATGTTTTTTTGGAACCAAGTGTTTGGTTCGAATTGGTTTAAAATGTTCAATTCTTGACTGATTTTGCTGAAATTTAGTTAGAATGTTGGGGAAACCCCCAGCATCAAACAATGGTGAGTTATGGCCGATCCGGTTATTTTTTTTTTTATTATTATTACATTTTATATGTAATTTAAAATTGGATAAATTATTCAGTTCTTGACTATTTTTTCTGTAATTTAGTTAGAATGTTGGGGAAATTAAAATTAAAAAAATATGGTGAGTTATGGCCGATCTGATTGTTTGTTTACGTTTTATAAGCAAAAACCATGTTTTTGGTTCCAAAAGACAAGTTTTTGGTTCCAATTGGTTTAAAATGTTCAATTCTTGACTGATTTTGCTGAAATTTGGTTAGAATGTTGGGGAAACACCCGGAACTTTTTTAAATGGTGAGTTATGGCCGATCTGATTGTTTGTTTACGTTTTATAAGCAAAAAACATGTTTTGGGGTCCTAAAAACAAGTGTTTGGTTCCAATTGGTTTAAAATTTTCAATTCTTGACTGATTTTGCTGAAATTTAGTTAGAAAGTTGGCGAAACGCCCGGAATTAGAAAATGGTGAGTTATGGCCGATCTGATTGTTTGTTTACATTTTATATGTAATTCAAAATTGGATAACTTCTTTAATTTAAAATTGAATAATTCTTTTATTTTTAGAGATATTCCAATGTGATTTTGTACGAAGTTTGGAGTAGGAATGAAGACTTTGGTGCAGTGAGTTATTGGCTATCTGATTGTCTATTTATGTTTCATAAACAAAAACCATGTTACATAACAGAGACTATATGGTAATCAAAATAGGTTTTCCCCTGGAGACCTTTATACTTTTGAGATGTTTTAATTAATATACCTGTATCTGTTTCATTTATATTAATAAACTGTTTCACTTATATTAATGTAGTGCATTTAACCATTTAATTCATATTTACTATGTGTTTAAGTTGCTAGCAGTCCTAATGCTTTCAAGATGTGAGATGTGCATAATTAATGGGTCAGTGGAACAAGGGCTTTTATCTTGCACTGGATAACTATTACTCTTGGCAACCTGCAGCAGTTAATGGGTTAATAAATATCGAGAACATGAAAAGGGGAAGAAGAGTAAAATGTGGTTATATGAAGAGGGGGAAAGAGCGTAGGGGAAAAGAAAGAGGGGAAATGAAAAAGAAGAAAATGAGAAAAACGAAAAAGAAGGAAAAAGAGAAAAATGAAAAGGAAGAAAAAAGGAGAGAAATGAAAAGGAATGATAAAAGAGCAAAATGAAAAAGAAGGAAAAACGAACAAAATGAAAAAAAAGAAAAACGAGAAAAACGAAAAAGAAGGAAAAACGAGAAAAACGAAAAAGAAGGATAAAAGAGCAAAATGAAAAGAAGGAAAAACGAGCAAAATGAAAAAGAAGGATAAACGAGCAAAATGAAAAAAAGGAAAAACGAGGAAAACGAAAAAGAAGGAAAACCGAGAAAAACGAAAAAGAAGGATAAAGGTGCAAAATGGAAAAAAAGGAAAAACGAGAAAAACGAAAGAGAAGGATAAAGGTGCAAAATGGAAAAAAAGGAAAAACGAGAAAAACGAAAGAGAAGGAAAAACGAAAAGTTGGAGTAAGGAAAGAAAGAATGAAAAGTAAGAAACAAATTTAATGGACCGGGAAAGGAAGAAGGAAAGACAGAGAAAATGAAATGGAAGAAAAACTAAAAGAAAAAAAGACGAGCAACTGAATAAATGTACGATAAAGAAGAAAAAACGAATTTGAAAAAAAGATAAAAAATAATGAATGAAAGAAAGAAAGATGAAGAAAGTTTTGTTTTTTTTAAATACAAAGAGGTATGAAAAGTGGTGATCAAAGAAAAAGAAGTGAAATTATAGGTAACACTATCCACAGTGTCTTATGGCACCTTACGTTGCAGGGTTGTCATTTGGTATTTGTCAAGACCAGATTGGGAACTGAACAAAGCTATTTGGTTCCGAAAAAAGAATTTGGTACTGAAGGAAAATTAGCGAAATATAACAATCCCTTGCATAAGAATGATATGATACGACATATATATATATACATGGACAATAGATATTTACAAAAAAATATGTATTTCAATCCATTTTTCCTGCAAGTTTAGTCTGATGATAGATTTTAATTTATTTGATTATTTTGCTACCAAAGCTACTTAATTTGGTTTTGTACGGCAAAAAACAACCCTGTTACGTTATCCATGTTCACAACACCCTCGTTCACAGAACAAAAAAGATACCCCAACTACGACCCCGATTCCATATTCACAACCAAACGCCAACCAAAAATAAAACACCATGGCATAAATAAACAAAAGTTTCGGTTGCCCTGGGGTAAGAATGTGTCTGCCAACGACGGTCACGACATAAATGAAATTAACCAAACCCTGGCAGCTAACCAAATCGCCACTGAGAAGAAATGGTGTTTAGTAATTATGGGATATTTGTTATTATTATACAAATATTCATTTATCGGGGCACAGGTTCGGTCGAAGTTTCGGAAAGGCGACTGCCATATTCTCCATATTCCACAGTCCCGTAATCGAGTACAGGGTTTTCGGGGCACCCATGTTTTCACACGCAGAAGTGTCCTGGGTTCGATTCCCGGTATGAGCGAAGTGTGGAAAACTCTTCATTGGGACAAATTCCCCTGTGCACTGAGCAGCCAATTGAGTAACACTCAAAGCTGTGTAATTAGGCTGGAGGTATTCCTTCGGTGCACTTGCATCCTGTCAAGGGGGTGGTCTTAAAAACGTGTAAGAATCAAATCCTGGTCACTAAGCTGACCCATATAGAACTTTAAATTCGGGCCGTTGTTTATACGGTAACGAATAACAGCGCGGTCGGATAATAAAGAATAAACCTTCGGTGAGAATCGAACTCACACCCTCATTGCCACCGGGAGTCAAGTTTACGCCTAGCTGCTTTTACCAATCGGCCACGAAGACTCTGATGGATTAGCAATGCGGATGTGAGTTCGATTCTCACCGATTCGTATATAAGAACAACTGAAATCAAAATGAAGGTAAAAACTAGTCAAATTTAATTAAAATGTGTATTAGATGCGAGAGCATCTTTAGTACCGATTGCCGTCACTGAATGACTAGACAGACCGATATACCGAAAAACTCCCACCACCGCTCGTTTCCTCCAACTTCTTCTATATTTGTCTTAAAGTGCATCAATAGTCTGATGTTTAGGCTTGTTTTTACATATGCATTGGCATACACTAATACAGATTCTCAAAGGTATGTATTTATTGAACAACACCAACTTTAGCACAAGATTATATTCACAGAGCACCTAAAGAGAAATGTTGTTTGCATCACTAGAAGGCCAACCAAGCCACTTGAGGAAGCTGTTCCATATATACATAGAGGTGCGGATCCAGAAGAGTGGTCATGGGGTTCCGGATATATACAGTGTGGGCCAAAAGCCTGGATCCATATGGACATATTTATTATTATATGGTGGAAGAGAAACACCTGACACTTTTTAAAATGTTGTTCTTTTCGTTACAGGTTGGGTTAACTGATGGCTATTGAAGATCTAACAGTACACTGCGTAGAGTTTAGTCAGCATGGATTGTTGGTTGGTACAGCAGCGTTTTTGCCGTAGATACGTTCATCAAAACAAATTCTGTAACAGCTACACAACGAACGTTTAGGGAACACTGTGTTTCTGTGTCAATCACTGTTTTGATGAACGTTTCTACTGCATAAAACGCTGATGTACCAACCAACAATCCATTCTGACTAAACTCCAAGCAGTGTAATGTTAGATTGTTAAAAAGCCATCAGTTAACCCAACCTGTAACGAAAGGAACAACATTTTAAAAAGTGTCAGGTGTTTCTCTTCCATAAAACGCAGCTGTACCAACCAACAATCCATGCTGACTAAACTCCAAGCAGTGTAATGTTAGATTGTTAAAAGGTCATCAGTTAACTCAACCTGTAACGAAAGGAACAACATTTTAAAAAGGTGTTTCTGCTCCACCATATAATAATTTTCCAATGGATCCAGACTTTTGGCTTTTTTGTATATTGATTAAAAATGATTATTCGAAGTAAGACAATGTCATCTTTTTAAATGTACCCCTTACACAATATATCAGTTTGGGTGATTTTTCACCTAATATTACATAAATCTGTATTTGTACTCTTATAATAACCACCAGCGAAGCGACGAGTCATAGACTAGTAACGACAACACCTCAACTTTGAACTTCAAACACACACGTAATCATTTAGTCTAGAGGGAGCTTTGTGAACTTTATTGATCTACTTTGCATGTATTCACTGCCTTAATGACCACTCTATTGAAATTTCCACTGAAAGGGCGCAACACGTGTTGCCAGTGGATTTAATGAGCTTGATGTGCTCAACTCTTAATTGTCAGATCATTAAGAGAAGCGAACGAATGAACATCATGTTGGAGCGATCAGTCGACCATGAAAAATCATCACCAATTTTAATGAGTGTTCTGTCGAAATATGTTCGTTCATTTACTAAGCTATTTAATGGATTTTCTCCTTATGAAGTTGTACTTCATACCCGAACACAAACAGAGAAACACATAAGTGAGCGGTTCAGGTTCCTATTTATGTATAAGAGGGGGCATACCCGATATAGCAATTGCTCACTTCTGGTTTAGAGCTGAGAGCTTCACATTTTAATGAGGAGAGTATCCATCTTGGATTTCATCATCGCGAGTGAGTGTATGATCACACACAAAAGAGAAACAACATGTTAACTCCAATCATTAGTAAAATAAATTAATTTTGAATATTTTAACATTTATAATCATATACTCCGGGTTTGTTTTGGATGTTTTCACCGTAAACACTGGATAATATATATTTTCTTCTTAGCAGCCGATAGAAGGCCAGAATACAGACTACTTTGAATATTTTCTACATAATCTACAAAAAAGTATTCGTTCCAAAGATGTCCGTTTGAATGTATAAATGGAACTTTCTATTCAAATATTTCTTCGGACGATTGAACTCCTTCTTGTTGTTTGTGTTGTTAACATGACGTTTCGGTCGATCCATTATTCACCCTTCCTCAGGTGTAATATCCAAATGTGATGAAATTAAAAACTTCTGTTTACCCCATCCATTCGGATATTACACCACAGTCACGGATATATTTGAATTTTCTATAGTTTTGAGAAGGGTCATTAACATTCAAATAGTTCTTCGGACGATTGAACTCCTTCTTGTTGTTTGTGTTGTTAACACGACGTTTCAGCAGATCCAAAAACTATAGAAAAGGGAACTTTCTATGTTTTGGGGTTTATGTCATTGTGTGTGTGTGTGTGTGTGTGTGTGTGTGTGTGTGTGCACGACTTCATTTATCAATAAACTGTACTTTCAATGACAAATCTTTGTAGCGTAAATTCAATATTGAAAAGAACCATTATAAATTATATGACATTCTTCAGAAGTACTAGAATTATATTTTGAATGCTTTAGAAATTCATAAATAGTGAAAAAAAAAATCAAAATCGTAGAAATAATCGTACTAAAAATGTAAAAAAACGAAATCTTCCAAGGGGAATAACTTTTAATCTTTTACGCATATTAACAGAGATTTATTTTTTCGTGTATGTCTGGACCCCTGTATTATCATAGTATCCGGGGTTTTTTACATCATAGAGAATAATGGTAAAGGTGTATGATTTACTAATGTAATTCAATGTAAATAGAGATATAATTCGTTATTATTGGGGTTTTTTGAGCCCTTAACAGCAATGGTGTCTAGCCAAGAAGTTAGACTGATTCAATGCATATAGAGATATAATTCGTTATTATTGGAGGTTTTTGAGCCTTTAACAGCAATGGTGTCTAGCCAAGAAGTTAGACTGATTCAATATATATAGAGATATAATTCGTTATTATTGGAGGTTTTTGAGCCCTTAATAGCAATGGTGTCTAACCAAGAATTTAGACTAATTTTCAAATACGATTTCAAATTGGGACATAATGCTGCTCAAGCTGCTGATAACGTCAACAAAGAATTACGAGTGAACACTACTATAGTGTGAATTGTTCAGCATTTGTTAAAAAGGTTTGGATCTGGAAATATGATACCAATAATAAACCTCAAGGATCCCCAAACCTGTTTTTAATTATGAAGAATTATCGACAGCAGTGGCCAACGACCCACAAACAACGGTTCGATCACTTTCTGGAGACTTTAGGATTTCAACAGTGACCATAACACGTCATCTCAAGGTTATGGGAAAGGTTTTTTAAAAATTGGAAAAATGGGTCCCACGTGAACTGAATGAAATGCTCCATGAGAGTGAATGTCCTTACACCTCTCAGCTGAAAGCATTTTGAACTTTCAATAATAGGGAAGCCATAATTCGTGCTTTTACTGATTTTGTGACCACTAAACCTAAATAATTTTATAGAGATGGCATATTATCATCATAGGATCAATGAGAAAAGGTTATTGCTTCAAATCGGTCATACTTTGATTAAATATTTACCGTTTTTCTGTGTTGTTTGTATCATCTTATTATTCAAAAAACGACATTTTATGTTTAGTAGTAGTAGTAGTAGTAGTAGTAGTAGTAGTAGTAGTAGTAGTAGTAAACCATACCATTTCATATGTAACAACCTCAAATTAATAGCAGGATTTTATAACTTGGTATAATTTAAATGTCCGAAAACGAATGATCCTGTGCTTAAAACACATAAAAAATGGAGCCTTCGAAGCGGTTTCAGAATCTGGTTAGTTTTTAATAAAGTCGAAAAACTGTTACTCATACAGTGACGTCACCTCCTACAACCACTTATTCGGCGGAGTACTAAGTCTCGCGTGATCGTAATCCAGTCTTTGGAAAAGCATTTTAGGACAGAGCCTCGTTCTAGAAACAACACGTTGGAAGCCATATTGAAAACAAAGAATCAAGCACGGTTGCCAATCTAGTTCTTTTTTTCCCCCCAATTTCGGAGTCCAGTGTTGCCAATTTAAACGTTTTTTTTTAATTTTATTTTTCGAATCTTGGTGTCCAGTGTTGCCAATCTAGATATTTTTTTTTCTTTTTAATTTTTCGAATTTAGAAAATTGAAGAAAAAAATCTATATTGACAACACGGAAGCAAGTAAATCGTCTGTCGAGCAACACATAGCGACTGAGTTCAAAATAACCAGAAGAAATAATCTTTTACCTTGTGTGATCAGAGACAACAAGGAACAAATACAAGAATTGGCCAGTCAGTCAGTCAAATACAACAACAGGCATCACAGTAAAACCTGGTGATATAACAGAAACCTCAAGAATACATTGCGATCCACATCTTGACGTACATTTTATAAACTGAAAGATGATTTTCATTATTACTGTAATGAAATACACTCAGAGTGTGTATTCGTGTGTTCGCACGTTTTGGGGGATAGTATTGGGACGTGCCCCAAACGCCATATCATGTTCCCAGGGCTAGAAAATAGGTCAAATGGTCGACCAAGGGAAATAAAGGGAATGCGTCCGACCAATCAGCTCCGCCGGGTTTTTTAGGACTTCGATTCAAAAAAAGTTAATCAGTCCGACACCCAGGAGCGACGGTCAAACAAGCTAAGGGGCTTGGCTCCTCAGCCGGTCAGAGTGAGGGAGGAGAAGGAGGAAGAAGCCTGATTTGAACTACTATCATCACCCTATTTGGTCACCCTCGGTAAAGTAACTAGGAACAGAATTTAACAACTCGTTTAGAATTTTAACCGAAGCAGTATTCAATGCCCCAGGTGATCCGCGAACCGGCCCGGCATCGAAGTTATCAATAGAAATAAAAGGAACACACATTTTCCTTGAAATCAACGAATGTTGTTGTCTCCCACGTGGGAGGGCCTTCCTCCGGTATGGACCAAATGTCAGAAGTTCTGTGATGAAGATTTAGAGATTCCATGATTAGTAAGCTCAACCTTCAAGAACAAGAAAACCCCACTAATCCTAAAAAGAAGGGTAATGCATCATCCCGATAGTCACCTATGGAGAAAAAACATGGAACCTAAGCAAAGGATTGGCCCTCAAACCATGCAACGTGCACAGAGAGAATCATGCTCAACATCACATGGAGAGATCACAAGACAGCACATTATATTAAAAAGCAAACAGGGGTCAGAGATATCATACACAACATTAGAAAACTCAAATGGCAATGTGCTGGTCATGTTGAAAGAATGTCAGACAACCGCTGGGAAACACGACTCACAACCTGGATCCCCAGAGATCATAAGCGAAACTGCGGCCGGCAAAAAATAAGATGGCGCGACGAACTAGACACATTCGGAAAGTATTGGCTCCGCGACGCCCGCGATAGAGAGATCTGGCGAATCTTGGTGAAGGTCTATGTCCAACGACGGGCGTTAAAGGGATGCTGCTGCTGCTGATGATGATGATGATGATGATGATGATGCTGCTGCTGATGATGATGATGATGATGATGAACAAGCCTGAAAGTTCGATGTCTCCCTGGGGAACAACTTGTTCTCTCCCTTGCACCTTATGACATATATAGAAGGAGAGGGGAAACGCGAGGTGGTGGGAGCGTTTCGGTATGTCAGCCTGTCAGTCAGTCAGTCAGTGACGGCCATCGGTACTAGAGATGCTCGCGCATCCAAAAAGTCAAAGAATATTATATGAGCGTTTATTAAAGGAAGCCGGTCTAGGAGAACTGCAGGTTTTATATAGAACGATATCAGAAAATGTGCAGTCATGTATTTTCTGACTGAATTTTATCTTTACGGATTATTTCATACCAAAGTACACATAAACTAATTATGTTACGAAGCTACTGATAAAGGGTGAAGCAATTGATATATGTACAAAAGAAGTGATTGATTGATTGATTTGTTTAGCGGCACATCAACCCTTGATGGGTCATTTAATGCCGAAATCAGATTAATATTCCGAAAGTCGGAGCTTTTTGGGTTGTTTTTTTACTAGAGTCTTGCGACTTTGGTGGAAGGTTTTTTTGTTTTTTTAATAGTGTCTCGCGACTTTGGTGACTGGTTATTTCTTTTTAATAGAGTCTTGCGACTTTCGTGATAGGACAGGTGGCCCCTGTTTGGGTGGGTCTTACTCCTCTGCAGGGGATGCAGTCGGCGTATTCTAGGGCCCCAGCCGACAGGGCCACAAAAGAAGTAAGTTTTGACGAAAGCAGAATTTTGATTTTAGACCAGTAGAGACTATAGCTTCTGCGAAATAGTTAATTTATCTCTTAAATTCGTGCCGGTTACCTGGGAGGTATATTTACTCTTACTTAAGAACTAGCCAAAAAGTAGATTACCAGTTGTACACGAAACTGGAATGACACATCCCTGATCAATTTGACCATCTGACCATTTCATCAGCAAAGAGACTGACCACTAAACCTCAAGACAGCGAAAGAATTCCTAGAAGTCCCGGCTAGCGTTGTCCGCACGCACGGACAGATTCAACGAACATTACTGGAGCAATGGCCTAAGTCCCAAAGCTGATGACCCATGACTCTTAATGCAGTCTCGTGGCGATCAGCAAGCTGGCCAAAAATTACGTAGTCTCCCGTGAGTCTCCGGGCTGATCATTGGCGAACAAAGGGGGTGAGGCTGGGTTATAATAGAGGGCAGAAAGAGAGAACTCGCCGTCTTCTTCTCTCTATCTCTCCGTCCCGTTTTTCCTTTTGTATCTCTCTGTCTCAACCTGACAAGCCGAACACCAAAAGGAGATCAAGTCCATGTTTGACCGTTCAGAATGGGCTTTCCTGACAAGCCAAAATAAATAGTGACGACAGGCTGGTCGGTTTTTACGCTTGATCATCGGGGTTGTGTTTCGTTGGGGATTAAGGGTGGTCTGCGGAAGTGACGCCGATAAGTGTGAGGAGAAGGACCTTATTGTCAAAATCAAATCCCTTAACTCTCGCGCGGAAATATTGGTAAGTTGACTCGAGGCCAAGGCATGAAAAAGTCTCAAGGATTTCCTCTGGCTAGTCGTGTGTCAGAAAGATCACACTGTAAATACTTTTCAATTATATTTCAGGTATGTTTAACGAACTAATCAAAACACATAACTAGAAAACACAAAGCCGCTAGAAAATTTGAATGAAATTCATCGAGAACCTTTGGAGATATCTTGCGGACAGGATAAAAGTGCCGATATTATATGCTTTAGACATAAAACTACAACGTATGGGAGGTAATTGTGCATGGATCCGCTCCAAACTTTAATCAGTTTTTCATTTCCCTAATTTCCATCTTTTCTGATAATTTGAATGAAAATATTTATAACTTTTGGAGATATCCTGCAGACAGGAAAAACATGTGGCGATATTATGTGTTTTGGACATATAACAACGACCATGGGGAGGTAATTGTGCATGGATCCGCTCCAAAATTTAATCAGTTCTTCCTTTGCCTATTGCAATTCATTTAGAACCTCTGGAGATATCTTGCGGACAGGACAGAATGCGAACCAACAAACAAACCAACTACGGATGTGTTTCTATTTTTTGTTTGTTTATTTATTTATTTGTTTGTTTATCTATTTGTTTGTTTATTATCTGTCATGCTGAAAGAAACCGATATATGAAATTAAGTGGAACATTTGAAATCCGACGCGGAACTTGGCAGCCATTTACCAATAGGCTAAGGGTACACTGATGACATGGTGTTAACATTTTAAGCACTAAGTATGTCAGTCAGATTGTATACATTTTGGAAAGGGGACAACACATCAAAGCAGCTAACGGCCTAGAGGAGCAGAATTAAAAAAATAAATAAATAAAATAAAACTCTCGTCATTCTTGACGACACGTGTACACTAGTCAATAATAAAAGAGGAATTGACGTCATACATACGAGGAGATATTCAATTTTCAAATGGGACATTTCCTGAAAGAACTGCAAGTATCATTGCGCTGCAGCGTAGCCTCCCACCACATAAAAACGTAATTAAAGTACAAAAGATTACTAGCAAAAAGAATTTAAAACCTTCCCAGGGAAGTAACCGAATACCTCGAAACTGTACTTCCGTAAGAATGGCGGAAAGTAATTGTGAAACGTTAGTTAGTTGGCTAGTCTGGCAGACTATTAATAGTAAGGTAGATCATCGATAGTTACTAGCTTATTGTGGCCTTCTGCCAGACTAAGCAAAGGTGTGTAAGTATCAACAGAGAACTATTGTTGTATAATTGTATAGTTTTTTGGAATCGCCTAAGTGCCTGGTTAACGATATGATTCAGTCTCCATACCTACCGCTGCCAAAAGAAAGAACAAAGGAGAAAAAAATGGATTGTTGGTATAACCATGAATTTCTTCTTTGCTCAACAGAGACGGGATTCTTTGTTTAACAAAGAAAGAAAATGAGAACTTTTCAATGTTACAATTATGGAGCAAGTTGTAGAGCACGCGTTGCTAAAATAGAATAACTTATTATTGCGGTTAACGTTTGAATTTTCTGTTTGATACCGGGTTTTTTTTTTCTTGCTTTGCACCACTGGAGAAAGAGACCGATAAGGGAGACTCTCTTTCTTTGCGGATATTACATTTTACACGTGAAGAGGGTCGTGGAATGAATCGATCGAAACGTTGTGACAACATCAAAGACGGAAAGAAGAGATTAGATAGTCCGAGCAAAAGTTGATATGAGATATACAATGTTCGAATAGGACACCTACCGATCTGTGGCCCGGTTTTGTTTGTTGCTTTGCGCCACTGGAGGAAGAGACCGATAAAGGAGACTCTCTTTCCTTGCGGATATTACATTTTACACGTGAAGAGGGCCTTAGAATGAATCGACCGAAACGCTGTGTCAACATCAAAGACGAGAAGAGTAGTCCGAGCAAAAGTTGGTATGAGATATAGAATGTTCGAATAGGACACCTACCGATCTGTGCTCCTGTGCCAAACTATCTGAAGTAGACCGCTGCTTGTGCAGTTCTAAACCTAGCATATCATTAGCATATATGTCTATTATTATGTTAAGATAACTATTAAGAAATGAATATTACCTGAAATTACTTAACAACCTCCAACTTAATAGGCTGAAATATTTCACAGGCACAAAGTAGTGTAGTACGAGGAATATGGAATACTAGGATAAATTATGGAATACTAGGATAGATTATGTAATACTAGGATAAAAGCGATCCATTTACTAAATTACATATAATATAGCGAATTTACAACTACATTAGGTCTTTTAAAATACTTCCTGTATCATTGATAGGTGACAATGAATATCAAATATGGGTGTGAAAGTGAAAGTGAAAGTGAAACGTAAAACTTGGACAACTTGCCAGACGACTATCATTCACAATGAATATAAAGCAAATAAACATTATTGACAACACTTACAATTTAGAAAATGTTTAAAATAGCCATTACAAATGCTTCTCAGACTCAGAGAATCCCAAACACTTGGTCATGACACCCCTGAAGCTCAGTAAATATCAATGGATTCACAGAAAAATATCTTGATGACACGACATCTTATTGCTGCTTCCCTGTGTGCATTTTGAATCATCAAGTATTCTTCATCGGCTAAAGTATTGTTATAATTAAAAGATTGACACTTTATTCAAAGTGTTCTTGTTCAGTTATCAAATATTGATTGCCAACATGTTTAGAATTCAAGCTTATATCATCTTTTGTGTTTTGAATGCATATAAATTAGTGCTATACACATAAAAAGCCCCTCCTGTAAGTAACGCTCGTAATTCTAGACCACTGACAATCCCTTTCTTCTTGATGTTCAATGTACATCATACATATTGAGTCCTGAAACTTGCTCAAACAATCTTGAGCTCAAACAATCT
>VCCN01001152.1:7422413-7434055 GCA_006491835.1 Architeuthis dux
CCAAACTTTTTCAAATGCTTCTGCTACCTCCAATTGTTTTTATGGCCCCTATGTGAGGTTGCGAACTTGTGGCCCTTACTTTGAGAATCCCTGATTTATACTACTGGATGTACATATAACTTGCAATAGCATTTTTTTTAAAGTTTGAAAAAGATTTAACAGCTTTTTACATCATCTTTATATATTTGCTATTCATAGAAAGCATAAAATAGAAAATTGACTTTATGATTAATCTGTTTGATAACACTGTGCAACTTTCTTTTACTTTTTTTTGTTCCTGGGTAATAAGTGTTATTTTCTGATTGATTATGTTTAAAAAGTATAGAAAATGTCAATTATTCCCTCGAAACTTTGCTTTTGCGACCAGGACAGTGATAATTTGAAATCTACTTATTTTCAATTGGACAACTGGCAAATTCACAAATTTTTAATCACATAAAGTAAGAAAAACAATTACATATGAATATCACTGTCTTGGCCACAAAAAGCAAAATTTGAAGAGAATAATAGCCATTTCTTATACTTTTTATACATAAGCAATCAGAAAATAACACTCACTACCCAGGAACAAAAAATCGAGTTGCACAGTGTAATTTGAAAGGTTTCGTTAGTGTGTCTCTCTTGCACCTTTTTATAATTTTTGTTGTTGGTCCAGTTAGTCAGTCATTTAGTAAGCATGTTGTACTAAGCTTCTTTTTTTGGTATAAATAATCTCTTACTTTTGAGAGATTATGCATTGTACAGTCAAATCTGTCTGTCAAGCCATTCCGTATTTCACCCATCTCACGTTTTCATTTTCTCTTCCTGCACATATATATATTTCTCCTTTTAATGTTAATGCATGGGATCATAGATCTTTACTATATATTTTTTACTATACTATATATTTTTACCATTTTTTCCTTATTTTTGTAATGACAGGTATAAGCTTTTTGAAGGCATACAGTATTTGTTTGATTTTTGATTTTTTCAGTATTATATGAAAAAGATAAGAAAAAGTGTAAACGTTTCTGTGTCTGTCTTATGGACTAAGTAAAATCTAACTTGTGTTGATAAAATATACTATTGTGTATGTCGGACTCTGAGGTTTACAAGGCGTTGGAGGACTGCTGCTTATTGCAGATTCTCCAAGCTCCATAATTGTCCATATCAAGCTTTGAGACGACCCCCAGGCATAATACCACAACATTGGATGCAGTGTAATATTTGTGTATATATGCATATTTGCTTTTTTTCTTTTAGAAATTAAATGCCTGTCTTATATACCGGAAATTGAATCTGATTTGAATTGACTTGAATTCAATAACAGCATTTAGATTGAAATGAGTATAAAGCCAATGCTAGATTTATAGCTTGAGGAATCTAGTCCAAAAAAGTGTGCGTTGTGGGGGGGGGGGAGGAATTCTACTATAAAAAATATTTTTAAAAATTGTCTTGTATAATACTAGACACCCCATGTGATTCGTTAGGTCACCCTTGGAGAGAAAAGCAGTGCAATCTGATGTGAACAGAATGGACATTAAATTTAAATGCCCGATTGCACTCAGTTTTTTTACGCATTTGCCAATAAATGAATAAGGGAGACTACTCTATAATGTGCATTTAATAGTTGAGAAATCATTTATTTAGAGGAGGGAGTGAGAAAGTAGACCTCACACTATCACCATTATGTTGCAAATCACCTGGATTTTATTTTGCACTCTTTGGGGGCTAGTGCATTTCAGACATATCTCAATTCAGTACAACTGGATGCAATGCACCGTTTCGGTTAATTAGAGCTCGCAAACAGAATCAGACTTTTAGTATTATATATATATTAAATGAAATTAGATGATTATTATCAGGGTGAGCACAAACGCAGACCCCCATACTATTATTATTCAGTTGTAAATCACCTGGATTTTTTTGCATTCTTTAAGTTAGTGCATTTTAGGGGTATCTTAATTCAATATGTCTTGCTATAATGTTTTGGCTACTAAGAGGTCACAAATAAACAAAATCAGACTTTTAGTATTACATAGATATGCAAATTTTATATTTCTACTTGATGTATAACCATTATTTTGATTGATATATTGAATCACTGTAGCCACGATCACTGACCTGACCAAACAAAACAAGGTGGTGAGGTATTCTTCCCTTTTCTCTCGGTTGTTTTTGTTTGTTAATGCTACCGGCTGGGCACACCATTGGGCCTAGAACCTTGCAAATTCATCTGAGTAATCCAATAGACATATTCTGAAAAAAAGCTTTTGGGATTTCTGGAAATTAAAACAATTTTTGGGTAATTCTTAATCTGTCATAAAAACGTTAATTTTAAAATTTTTAAGGTTTTTTTTAAACATTTTGAAGTTTTAGAATTTTAATATTTATGTCTAGAACACTGAAATTGAAAATATTCTTCAATATTTTTCATTTTCATGAATTTATTATTTTTTTTTTTTTGACTTTAAAAAAAAAAGATCTTGTTTCTGTGCTATCAGACACACCATTTGCCCCAGAACCTTGCAAATTCACATAAGTACTCCACTAGACATTTTCTAAAAACCCTTTTGGGATTTATTTTTTTTCTTAATTTTTTTGTTTTCTTAATTTTTTTTTGTTTTATAAAAAAATTATTTTTTACTCTTAATCTTGTGTCCTCGCTACCCACCAGACACACCATTTTGCGTATAACCTTGCAAATGCGCATGAGTACAACTTGTAGACATACCGGACATACTACAGTGATTCATTTAATGACTGGTGTGGTGTGTTTTATTTTGATTTATTTATTTCCAGCTCTTGATTTAGAAATAGAATTCAAGCTGTTACTGCTGGAAATAATTAACCCTGCTTTCACTTTGATCTCGACCAGTCCGTTTATTATCACTGTCAATTGAATTACCCACAGTGCATTATTAAAAGAAAGATTCTGTTTAAAAATTGTCAGAAGAGATGCCAGGGTAGATAATACTTGATCACCTGTCATAAGAAATATAACTTTTGCACTAATTAGTAGACTTGTTGCCTAATCGGTTAATATTAATTAATATTAAATTAAGTTCTAATTGGTTAATTCTGTAGACCCTTTGTGGAAGATAAGGCTGCAACCACTTGGCTGTGGTTTCAGTACCGAGTAGGTTTTACTGGATAAATTTCTAGGCCCACACCCAATTTTGTATTCTTGGAATAAATCCATTTTTCATGCCAGTGACTTTTCTGCATCTTCCAAATGGAGAAAGACACATTTTTAAACGGTGACCGATGTTCATCTCTATAAGTTCATATGATAATTGAGCTAACAAAGTTTTCAGCTCATTTCTTTATTCACACTTATGATTTAGGCCGCTCGTTTAGCAGTCGTTCTCACTGGCGCTGGGCAAATATAGGTTCTCAACTAATAAATGTCTTTATAATTATCATATTGTGTCGAGTTGAGTAAGTGTCATGAGTTATTACCCTTAGCCGAGGGGTTCTTGTCAAACTTCCACTGGGGGGCCCTGTTTTACGAGCAGCCATATATTGCATTGTGTAATTAGAAGAGAGAGCTCAGAAGGACACATATGTGGTTGACCGCGGTCATTATTTGAATAAAGTATCTGTAAGTACGTAATCTTTTGGTTCACTTTTAATCTGTTAATATCTGTCATTAAACCAAGCTTACACATCATTTGATTTCATACTGTCGACATAGAGAACCACATTATATTTGTGCTTAAAATACGAACGTGAAAGTAGAGAGACCAGCAAAGTGTAGGATTAAAAGACTCCTACCTACCATGAGAACTTTGTTAGCTCAATCGGCGGAGCAGAACCTGTGTATAAGGTTGCTTCCAGGATGTACGCGGGTTTGATCCCCACACAGAGCTCGTTTATTTATTCACATTTATGATTTAGGCCGCTTGTTTAGCAGTCTTTCACACCGGCGCTGGGCAAATATAGGTTCTCAACTAATAAATGTCTTTATAATTATCATATTCTGTCGGATATAAAATTATCCATCATTTGATTTCATAAGTTCATATGGATATATGCGATAAAAAAGCAACTAATAAATTAAGATATTTTATTAAAAGTAGTCATAAAAATTTAAAATAATAATGATTATATTGTCTATAGTTTAGAGAAGGGTCATTAACATTCAAATAGTTCTTCGGACGATTGAACTCCTCCTTCTTGTTGTTTGTATTGTAAAGACGACATTTCGGACGATCCATTCTTTGGCCTTCTTCAGGTGTAATATCCGGATGTGATGGTATAAACAGAAGTTTTAAATTTCAAAGGAGGTAACCCTTATAATGTAGGATACTGTGCAGGGTTCGAACCCGCGTCCACCCTGGAAGCAAGCTGGATTGAGCTAACAAAATTCTCAGCTCATTTCTTTATTCACATAAATTCACATCACTCCGGCAGTGAGTAAATAGCGTTGATCGGAAAATAAAGAATAAGCCTTACTCACTGCCGGAGGAAAATCGGTCTGGAGTAAAATTTGCGATAAGAAGCAAATTAAGATGAAGCTAAAAAAAGTAGTCATGAAATTTTTAAAGATAATGATTTATAATACTTCATCTAAGAAAAATTAAAAAAACAAAAAAAATATATTAAAAAGATAATCTTATTGAAGCTATCGGTCAGTGTTACCAATTTAGATATTTTTCATCTAGATCTGTTTTTGTTTACGTCTAGATGTCAGAAATTGCTATTTAGATAATGGGTGTAGTAAATCTAGATGTTGTTTTAGATTTACATCCATCATCTAAATAGCAATTTTGGACATCTAGACACAACAAAAAAACAATTAGATCTACATGAAAAATATCCATGTCCTGGTTATTGGATCATATTTAATAACTGTGTTCATCTATTACATTACAAACAATAAACAACAATCCTTGGTGATGTTAGTATGCTTCAAATGGTATTAAATGTTTCTCGAGTATCTGTTGTCAATTAAAGTCATGTGAAAAGTTTATCTTAAATGCTAACAATTGTAGAAAGATAAACTTGTTTATGCAGGAGTGTCCCTGATATTGCGTGGTTCGTGATATAAGGTTGTTGGTGGACCTCAACATTTTTAGCTATATGTATTATCACCCACTCATCCAGAAAACCGTGAATAAAAACAATTCCTTCCAAAGACTTATTTAATATGACTAAAATATTACATTTCATCAATTTGCAATCAATTAACATACAATTACATGTTTTTTTAATTTATTTTGTGATAAAAACAAACTTCATCTAAATAACAATTTCGGACATCTAGACACAACAAAAAAACCACTAGACCTGGATGAAAAATATCTAAATTGGCAAAACTGCTATCAGTATGTGAGAAACAATAATTTTGGGACTTGATTAATTGTTTTCTTTGCTGTTTCTCACATCTTAATTTCATTATGGTGATGATCTAATGCTTGTTGGTTGTACCATTCAAATAGATGTTTCATCTGCTAGATGTTAGCCAGTGTTCTCACTAGCCATTTAATGGCTAATTGCCAATAGAAACCTAATTCCAATTTCCCAATTAAGCTGAGCTCAATTTTGATCATTTTGGCCCTTTTTTTTTTTTTTTTTTTTTTTTTTTTTTTTTTTACATGTTTTGACCATTTTTGGTGTATTTTTTGCCATTTTTTTAAATTACAAAAATGCAGAACTCGGAAAACTTCCCAATGCTATAAAAATGTTGGTGGGATCAAATTTCAGGCTAGCACCCTGTCTAGCTAAGGGGAGACCCGTAACAATACCCCTAAAAGTAGATAGGAACCTTGTCCAATCAGCATTTTTTGTTATCTATCTAAAGGTTATCAATGCCTTGCACAGTTGATAATCAAAACAACTGTCATATCATCATTGGCCTCCCTCTGTTTCAGAAGATAATGAAGTATGTGCCAGTATGATTTGTCTGTGATTGAGTTGCAGGGCCTGCTGTGATTGTATAATCCAATTCTTGAATGGTAAACTTCTGCAGGTATAGTCCGCGCCCGGCTCTGCAGGTGAGGTCTGGGCTGGACGTCCTGCTCACCCAGACACACAATACACTGCCTCTACTTTCCCAGTGTAATGGTCACTGTGTGGTCACTGTCTGACTTGTCACTCAGGAGGCCACTGCATATGACCTCGCCTACATTACTGTGCCAGTAGCAGCACCTTCATGTGGTGTCTCCTGTTTCTACAAAGTCTGCTATGGCATTCGAGTATAACTGGATTGGCAGGCTGGGTTTGTTAGCCTTGGTTGGCAACCAGATTAGGAAAGGTCTGTTAAGTATTTTGAGTTATTCGCTTTAGGCAGGAGAGTTCTTATCAACTTCCGGTAGGGAGCGCTATTTTACGTTAAGTATGAGTTATGAGGATAGGCTAAAAGTGTTAGGATTAACATCGTTAGAAAATAGGAGAGATCGGGGAGACTTAATAGAAATGTTCAAGATTGTGCATGGTTTAGAAGGGGGTACAGGGGACTGAGAGGTCACATATATGGTAGAAACAAATAGAAGTAGATTGAATACCAGAAAATTATTTTTTAGTAATAGAGTAGTAGGACTTTGGAATCGATTACCGGTATATGTAGTGCTATCAACAGATGCAAATGATTTAAAGAAGTATTATGATGTGTATTACCACAAAGGTTTAAGGCGCTAGACATTGTGTAAATATGATTATGTGTATTGTATACTTTTTTTCACACTAAAATAAAATGTTCTAAATGTTCTAATTAGTATCTTTTTGTAATTTGTGTCTTTAAAAAATAGTTTTTCGATTTGAAATAGTTCAAGTTGTTAAAAAGTCGTAATTATCTTTTTTGAAACCCTCCGTATATAATACCTCTTTCAACTTTGTTGGCAGTGGTGAATAACATTTAAATCTGTTGAATTTAAAACGGTGTTAGAGAAGAATAAAGATTGAAGTCTAAAAACTGTTTATCATTTTGCATAATTTTTCCAATGATGAGTTTTGATTTAATCTTTTTTTCACTGTTAACTTTTATAACATTTTGATGTAATCAATAAGATTCTGTAATCTCCATTTAGTTACTGTCTGCTGTTCAGTTTGATTTGTATCTTGTTCTTGAGATAAAAGAAATTTAGTTTTTTAATATTCACAATTTAGTCTTATCATCCATCAATATTGAAACTCTCACAAAAAAATTTAGATTTGTTTCTTTATTTAACTTTTCTTTAGAATCTTTTATTTTTATGTGTGAAATAAGTCAATAAAAATTCTTATACTGCGGTTAGTTAATTTTTTTTATTGTAAACTCCATTAACAACAAAAGAAAAAGTAATTCTGTTTTATGCAAATTTTAATTTTTTTTTTTGCCTTTTGTGTCGGAAAAGAAAAAAAAAAGACTTTTCTTCTGAAACTCTATTATCTGTCTGATTATAAAAACCCTGGTTCGTTTGGGATAAAAGCCAATGTATTATCTTCTAGATCAAAGAAAAAGTACTTTGCACTCAGTGTTCCATTGTAGTAAGTCAAAGTGGGCTTTCTAGCGAAAGAGCAAGTATATCTGTTTTTTGCTGTTCCTGCTATTCTGAATACTCGGTCAGTGGATGTTTGGAAGAGGCTGGATCCTCTGGTGTCTGGTGCAGCCTGCCATAATTGTCATGCAAAATAATTTCCTGTCCGTTGTACGAAACTATGGCTTCGAAGTACTTCGGTTACTTGTCTTCAGTGTTGCCAATTTAGATATTTTATATCTAAATTTGGATAATTTTCAAGAGCGGAAGTCAAGGGAGGTGATTTATAGAAACTATGAAGAAAGATCTAATCTTTAGTATTTTATTTATTTTTAATAGATTTCTCGAACTGCTGATCCAAACAAACTCTAAACTGCACTGCCTTGTGTGCTGACTAATATATCTGGCGAATGTCAATTTCATACAATTGCCAGTTGTAGAGTTATCGCAGTGCACGCACAGAGATTTCTTCAATTGTAGTTAGATAACCTCAATCCTTTTTGAGGAATAATAGTTTACTGATTAAATCATGTTCAGCAGGGTGTGCTAGTGACCATCCCAATCAGTAGTAGGATGGGGCATTTGACCACCAGACAAAACATTTCCACTACTCATTGAAGGGGGTGTGTGCGTGCGTGCGTGCAAAATTTCAATTTTCTACTACGAACAGTTATAGCTGGGCAAAGTCCGGATACATAGATAGATATAAATATCAGAACACATGAGTAACCTAAACCCAGCAATAAACCAGTGTTGTGGGTAGCACTGATTAATAAACTGTACATGTTAGCATCTAATTGCTTGAATTGAACAGTTTTAATGCAATGTTTTGAGTGAAGATCTTTTTCCAGATATGATTGGCTGGGATTAAATCTTCTCCAAAGTGAGATCCTTCCATTGCATTTTAGTTGGGATTTCTTTTTAGATGCGTCCATGCATAAGACACTTTTTGGTCATTCGGTCCCCAATATGTTAAATATCAATTTTCTCAGCCGTATCATGTTGGATTGATATGAAACTTGGTCCAGACCTTCGAGTGAACCATCCTCGTCTTCCCCTTCCTCCTTCTCTTGCAAATGCTACTACTACTATTTTCTCAGCCGTATCATGTTGGATTCATATGAAACTTGGTCGCATTGTTGAACTTATGGATGACTCTGTAAGCTAATTTTTAATTTGGGTCCTCTGTCTGCATTGACCACTGTCCATGTTAAAAACATGATATACTACATTCCTTATCATGTGTTAGCACATTCTTGTGTGTTATCATTTTTTAAAATTAGTGTTGTACAGCAGAACTGCTGGGGCTAAGTATAAAAGTTGATTGTTCTAATTTTCTACTGCTCCAAGTCGATACATATTACTAATATGTATCGCCTTGTACTGCTCTTATTAGAAGAATATGAAGACAGTTGTAACCAAATGTTATATGTGAATGCATAGAGATGGCACATGTGCTATTATTTATCATGACTATCCCTTAAAACTGACTCTAAGCATTACCTACTAATATAGAGGAAAGTGATCTCGGCTTATTGCATGCCTGGCAACAGGAGTCTAAGTATGCAATGTAGAATCTAGTGGTAGGATCCAACTTCTCCTTGTGCTTAGATTCCAATGTTCTTTTTTCTTTTCTCCCCTTGTTTTCCTCAAGTGATCTGTTCATTGAGTTTTGTATATATTTGTTTTGAAGAGTAAGTATATAAAAAGGTTGAACACAAGAATAACTTTGTTTTGGCTTCTTGCATACTTTCTCTAACTCAACCTTGGTATCTCTATCATATGATGCTAAGATGAGGCTGATAAATTATACCACTCCTCTCTCTCACTTACACATGCAACATTCGCAATGCAAAGAAGGCATGTATCCCAGTTGGTGAAAGTTAATTCTTTTTATTACTTCTCCCAGTGAAGTTAGAAGCAGTATATGTATTCACTTGTGTCTGTCTGTCTAGACAGGGCCAGATTAAAGCCACTTGATGCCCTAAGCACAGCCCAAAGATGGTGTCCCCATTGGCCCTCCCATTGCTTTGCTGACATTTTCAAAAGTGAAAAGATTCTTGAAGAAATGAGGATCATATTCATTCAAAACACATCAAAATACATAAGAAAAATACATTTTCTTACAAAAATATGCTTCATTAAACCGAATCTTTACATATGAAACTTGTGCTTGCACAATGACCAGTTTCTTAGAATAGTATTTGACTGTGTGGTCAGTTGAATCATTTGGCTATTTGAATTAACTCTATATGTAAGAGAAGAAATGAAAATTTTAAATTCAAACTTTCATGTTAATCAATTTAAACAACTTTTAATAATTTAATATGGAAACTGCAAGGAACCTTTAGTTGTACCATGATGCAGCCATGTGTGCACCGCCAAGATACCGTTGTGGAAACTCTGGCACTTGACTAGACTTCAGTCGTTGGTTCTTCGGGTCACCGCTGAATGGGAAGATGGGTCATCGCGAAGAATAGGTGTTTTTAGCGATTCGATTTATTCAGTTTTTGGAAACTGCCCGATAAAATGAGAAGAACAAAGCGAACTACTATTTCCAACATCCACCCATTGCACCCCTCATCCCATCTTTAGTCGCCCGTTTTCATCGTACCGCGGTCAACTGCTACTCATCGTCGTAGTAGCAAAAACGCCTGGTCTTAGTGGAATGTCCATGTCTTTTCTCTGGCCAGTTAGTGCGGCTACTGATTTCCCCCAAAACCCAAAGGCATCCCCTTGCTCCCACTCGGCCAATCAACTCGCCGCCAATCCACACTTTGTCCCAAGCTCTGCCACCCCGGGTGACCTACATTCGGAGAAGACATTTCTAAGCCAAATTTTCTGATACTTGTTCTTTCTATACTAACATGCAATGAATGCTTTATTTCTTACGTGCCCCCTCCACTACTTTGTTACATAGTGACCCCCCTTCTTTTTTGCTGCCCTAAGTACATCCTTATTTTGCTTAATGTTTAATCCGCTCCTGTATGTATTCACATAATATCTTTAAAAGTTCTCAATGAATTTGAATTAAATTTTGTGGAAGGGTGGGCAATGGGCTACAGAATTTGTTTTCGATTAAGAGATGTTTTTATTATTCTGCATGAAAAGTGGTTAAAAACAAACAGTTAATAAGACACATTTAAATTTCAAGGGAAGTAACTCAATGTGTACATTTAAATTTTCCCAATGTTTTTTAATATTTTATTTTCACTCAGTCTTTAGTTAGTGTATGACATTGGCAGAGGTATGCACTCTCTGAGTACTTTCTAGTTAACCTTTTATAGGGCACCCCTAAAAATATTTTCAAACGTATATCAAAACAACCTTTTTGTATGTTAAACTAGACCTAATTACAAGATATTTTCAGTTGCAAATTTTCTGAAATTGTTTTATTTATGCAGGCAAAACCCCCTCTGATGAAGTGATCATATATGATGCTTCGACCAAAAAGTGACCAAAAATGAAAGTAGAAAGTTAAATAAAACATAGAATTAAAGAATAACATTCAATATAATGAATTGATACCAAAAAATTGATATTGACCAGAAAATAACACCTGCTGGGTTGATTTGAAAATGTTATTGCTTGGTCCAAAAACAGGTTATTCTACTGGGTGTGTGGTATGCTTCCAAACAGTTTCTGTCTTTATTCAAGCACAAGTGTACTTTGCAAAGCTTGCCGACCACATTTGTGCATATTATGTTGTCTTTGTGGCTACAATATTTGCATGTAGCTGACAGGTCCTCAGTTGATCATATATAGTCTCTTGCCCGTAAAGGGTTAATGTTAGTGGTTAGTTACATGTTATCAGAATGGGCTCTGCCTTCAACACCAGGAAATATGGAATCAAATTCTCTGCCTCAGATTCAGTCTGTCAACATTTTGTAAAACCGTTTATACACTAGTACGTACCAGTAAAACTTTCAACACCCTTTTCAACTATGTTACTGTTGCTGGTAATGGTATCTGCTGCATGTTTTCTCCCATCCTTGCCCTAGTCTAACTGAATTGGACAAGCTACTCGTAATCGCATTTGAAAGATGGTGTAACTAGGTTTGTCTTTTGATAGCAATATGGCCATGTAAGGTTCTCGATTAGATAGGAATTATGATTCATTCATGTGAATCCATCATAGCTTTGTTTGACCTGCCATTTTTCTCCTGATGGAGATATATATATATTGTATTAAATATGGCATAT
>VCCN01001152.1:7444772-7459736 GCA_006491835.1 Architeuthis dux
AAAACTCGCTAAATTGGCAACACTGAGGGCTAGTTCTCACTATTGTTATTGAAAAGAAAGAAAAACAACTATATTTCTGTTATTCCATAATATTTCTCTCTTTTTAAAATTCTCCAATGTTGTTTATCACTACTGACTTGTAAAATATTATCAGAGAGTAGGTTCTGTTGTGCCACATTGTTTAACCCTTCTAAATAAATACAACATTCTTTAAAGTTAAAAAGCCAAACTATTGCTAATTTAGAGATGGCAAGGAATAGATTCAAAGCGTGTATATCTTTCTTGCTTATATAGAATACTGGAGATTTTGAGCAAAACTATAATTGTGTACAGATATAGAAATTTTGTGATGAAGATCTATTTTCCCAAACCCATTGCTTGATTTTTAAAAAAAGCTTTCATCATCATCAGCCATTATAAGTCTACTGCTGGACGAAGGCTTTTACCATCTCCTTCCATGACGAATGTGATTACGCTAATCCCTGCCATGTCTTACTGGTGGACCCTTGTATCTTATCACTCCATCTTGAGTCTGGTATTTTCCTACTGCGTTTACTGTCCCACGGGTACCAATCAGTTAGCTTTTTACTCCATCTGTTGTCCTTTCTTCTTGGTATGTGCCCTACCCATCTCCATTTTGCTGCTTAATTACTTGTACAATATCCTTCACCCTGGTTCTCTCTCGGATCCATGTTGACCTTTTTCTATAGCTAAGAGTTATTCCTAACATTGGTCTTTCCATTGCCCTGTGTGCTATTCTGAGTTTGTTTTATCCATTATTTAATTGTGTGTATTATGATTTCCTATTGCTTGGGTTATATCTATTTTTTTCCCTCTTAGTGCTGCTCTCTCTACAAAGCAATATACAACATTGTTTACGTAGTATTTGTCACTGGGAATCACATTGTGTTACTTCCTGCCATCCATTCTTGTCATTCATTCTGTTCGCTTATATCATATTTCTCTCTGAGTTTTCATACCAGTAAGTTCTTGCTGGAGATCAAATGACAGTCTCCTCAATACTTACAGTATTTTTGCTGGTTTTATTGATGCTATCATCTGGATGGTTTTAATTCTTCCTTTGATTTTCAATTTAGTCCAACCTTTTTGCAACAAATATATCTATCAGGGCTAAGATTGAAATCCATGCATTTGGAGAGCAACATTGTAATGGTCACAAAAACACACCCTGAAAACCTAAAAAATGTTCCTCTCTCAAACATACAATGCTTTTCTTGTCCCAGTATTGTTTTTTGAAAATAAGCGGTCTCTTGGTTGCCAAAAATAATAAAGGAGAGATATTTTCCTATACATTGCTTTGTTGTTCTAGTTGGGGTTATAAGATGGGTTACCTCCTGGTTCACACAACATTTGTTCATGGCCTTTTTTCTCAGCTGTACCAGCACCCCCAGAAGTTGCCCTCTGAAGACTCCCCACCGAAAGCAACAACACTGATCTGATACACAAAAGCAGTTTGATTATGCTAACATAACAAGATTTGAACTAGAGTTTTTTTTAATCTGCTCTTGATCATTTTTCTGGTGGTGTTTGAATATTAAAACCACTCGCTTTGTGCTGTGAGAGAAGGCATCGGCAATAGAAGACGTGGGTGGACTACTGATTTTCTGCGTCGGCTTCTCTCTCTCTCTGTATCAATAGCCAGAAGATAATAGTAATTGAAGTGTGGGGGAGGTGCACAATGGATAGGGGTGGCCAGAATTCAAGCTACGCCAGCTAACCTTTCGTTGCTGCTAGTTGCAGATCATCAATGATTACTGAAAATCAATAGCAGAAAAATCAGTCGATACAATTAGAGACTCTTATTCCCTGATGATGACTTTTATTTAATCTTTTAAGAAATTAAAAATAAAAAAAATTAATGTATTTCCCGGCATCGAGGATGCTCAAGCCTCAATGACACACCCTAATTTTGATTTGGAAAATTTTGAGAAAACAAAATAAACATAAAATTACGGTCTGTGTTTTCACGTACCCTTTACTTTTTGTGTTACTTAATAATGTTCCCTTAAAGTGAAGGTCATTTGATTGGTTAGTTGTTTTGTTTAGCGGCATATCAATCCTTGATGGGTCATTTAATGCCGAAATCAGTTTAAAATTCTCTAAAAATAGTCTTACGACTTTGGTGAAAGGTTATTTTTTAAAAACTAGATTGATTGATTGTTTTGTTTAGTGGCATATCAACACTTGATGGGTCATTTAATGCCGAAATCAATTTAAAATTCCCCCAAAATAGTCTTGCGACTTTGGTGAAAGGTTATTTTTTTTTTTTTTTGGTGAAAGAACAGGTGGCCTCTGTTGGGGGGGTTTACCCCTCTGCAGGGGATGCAGTCGGCGTATTTTAGCCGACAGGGCCGACAAGGTCATTTGAGGAGAGTAAAAATACTGGTAATATTAATATACAACCTCTAAATTACTACTAGTCTGTTGGCTTGTCTACCATAGTATACAGATACGGGAATGAATTTTTGTGATCACATATATTTTTTCGTTATTTATGACTCTTGTTTATCTGCTATATTATACTAAGTATAATTTATACACTTCATTCAGAGGTCATGTACAGGAGTTCAGATTACTGTCTAGTAGTATAGATTACCTTCCTCTGGGGTTAGGATGGGCTTAGGAAAAAAGTGACCTCTGGCCTGTAGAATGCAGGGTAAATTTTTGAGATGTATTTCTAGAGGGGGCACAGAATAGTGTCTTCGTCGTTGACATGGGGTAAATGCTGTAATCAATATTCTTCAGGCAGAAGAGTCGTGGAGAGTTTTTCTGTTCTCACTGTCTTTTGGTTTCTAATTATACCTTGCTTTATGCATGAACTTGTATATCTACACACATGTATAGGGGAAACCGGGGGCACAGTGGGTCAGAAAAAATAATTGTAGGTAAGCTAATTTTGTTAATATATAATATAATTGTTGGCTTTGAAATAGGTTATATAAAGATAAAAAAGTAATAGCAGCTGGCGAGCATTTTTTAAAAATCTTTTTAATTTTTTTCATTTCTGATCCACTGTGCCCCAGCCCTAGTACACCATAAGATTGAATGATTCAAAGAAGTTCTAGAATGAAAACAACTACACATTTAATTAAAGTATTGTTGTGTTGTAGACTGTTACTGTTGTATTCCATCTGAATACTATAATTCACTGTTGTATACTGCAATTCACTGTTGTATATTGCGTCCAGTATCCTGGGCTTAACGTAGGGTTGGGTTCACACTACAAGGGAATACAGTTCACTTTGCTAGGAAGGAATTAACCTTCCCCTCACTGTTTTTTGCAAGTCATTTATAGCCGCGTAGCTATGCAGCTTCTTGGGCTGGCCCAAGCTGAGAGTAGGCGTGATACCCAACAATTACAGAAAGTGATCATAAAAATCTCACAATTGTTCATTGGCAAAAGATATGCACACTGAAGGAAACATTTAACACGCAATCACATTCACAGCCTCAAAAGCAATTTAAAAAAAAATTATACAAAAGTAAAATTAAAATGCTCTTTTAGTTTCCTTGTAAACTACATGAAACGAATTGACAGGATGAATTTTAATTAAAAGAATTGAAGTGGCTCAGTCCTGGAGTGATCCACTGTGCCTCAATTCACTGTGCCCCAATTCACTGTGCCCCACACATACCATTGATAAAGATAACCATAGTTCTTTAAAATGGGCAAATATAGGTTCTCAACTAATAAATGTCTTTATAATTATCATATTGTGTCGGATATAAAATTATCCAACATGTTAAGTAAGTATCATGAGTTATTACCCTTAGGTGGAGGGGTTCTTGTCCATTTCCGCTGGGGAGGGGGCACTGTTTTACGTTCTGGTCAACGAGCAGCCATATATTGCATTGTGTAATTAGTAGAAGAGAGAGCTCGGAAGAACACACAGTGATTGCAGTTTGAACAAGAAATAATTTAAACACAATCTTAATTTCATCTCATTTAGCACAATTAGAAAATTCTGAATAGTTGTGGTTCTATAATGAAAGTAAGAGTACCTCTGAATATTACTTTTGGCTTAAAATTAGGTCTCTTAGCTTGCACACTGTATAGCAGTGCTCAAGCAGGCAAGTCTTTCACAAAATCAGATGCTGGATGTGTTGATTTGAGATGATGATGTAGCTGTCCTGTTGAGTATTCTCATTAGTAAAAAAAATCATAATGATCCACTGTGTCCCGGTTTCCCCATTATGTTTATATGCGTACATTTGGGTACAAGTGAAAGAATTTAAGCCTTGTACAATCCTAAAACTCCATAATAAATAGTAGATACTTTGTGAGTTGGCCAATGATAGTGTTATTTCTGATCTTTTCATATGATAATGTTTCTCTCAGTATATCTTTATAATTAATACGTCATTACTAGATGTTTATGTGATGTCATGGGTAGGATTTATTAAACAAATACATCTAAACTTTGATTAACTTGAATGCAGTGGATCGCTTCGCAGCCTTTTGGCTAAGATCAAAGTGTAGTATCTGTTCTTCGAAACCGCCATGGCCTCGAAGTTCAGAGAACCACGGCCCTTTGGGGGTTCTTTGTAGCATGCTCGAGTATCGTCCTGGGAGAAGTTGCACAGGATATCTTGGCCAGCTGGTCGGGAGGCGATCACCATTAGCATGCTCAGGATTCGTCCTGAGAAGCTTTTGGGTCCCCCCTCCTTTATCCGGGTCCTCGTAGCATTTGTCTCAGTGACAGGGATTTGGGATTCTCCCCCCTCATGTCTCTAGTCACGGGACATGGGATCCCCTCTCCACCTCCCACCTACTGAATTTGGCACTAAATGACCCACCAAGGGTCGATGTGCCATTAAACAATCAATCAATCAATCGCAGTGGTTCTTAACCTTTATTGCCTATGCACCCTTTTCACCATATTTCAGAATGTCATTCTCCCCTTCCAAAGTTTGTCCGACTCAAAAGGTACATTGTAGAATTGCAGTTTCTAGAAAGATCAATAGTTTGGATCTGCCACTTTGTCTCTGTTTTAACTCTCTGCTGTCTAAATATATATATAGTCCCTTTATCGGCTGTCCATTACTTCTAATTAGCCGCTCGCTTTTCCAGATGCTGGCTACACTCATGCCAAATCTGCATTTATCTTGAAATATTCCTGACACCATGAAAAAGACAGTCTCAATACTTTATCTTGTTGGTTATGTACATATAGATAACAAATCATAAACTGCTTAGTGATGAGTTTATTTTTGAACAGGGATGCAGTCAGCGTATTCTAGGCCCCAGCCGACAATTATTTTATACTGCGAGGTACATCAATTGTCAATATGTTAATATATCATATACAAAGAAAGATAAGCTTTCTTTGTTACTGATGAGTAGTGGAACTCTCCTGTTTCGGGACTCCCATTTCTCTGATATTTTACTGTGTTCAAAATCAGTTAGCGTTTTAGGCATCTTCGTATTGTAGTAGGTAGTCCAAACGGTCAGTTTTTGGGGTGAAAATGTCACAGTAACACTAATTTTTCCCTGTTTCTCAAGTGTTCATTCTCCATAATGTTGACTAATAAAAAAATTGTTATGCATGCCATAATAAAGAATGTCCAATTCTGAATCTGTTGGTGTCTTATTTGTCACCATTTGACTTAAAAGGAATTTTACAACGAATTTTCAATTTAATGTGTTTAAAGTGCACAAACTACGCTGTGACGTTTTTTTTTTACTCTGGTTGAAATAAAAGGTGTCTATAAATAAATGATTGCTGACACCTCCTCTTTTGATGTATGTCTTTGGACCCAATATCACCTAGTAGAAAAATAGATGTTCTTCAGTTTCGTATAAAATTTAAGCAAGTACACAATGTCTACATATTAAAAAAATGATGGCTTTTCAGTTTTAAAGGGTGTTGAAAAGGCCATTTTTTTTGTAAGTGTTCAATTTGCTGCGAGTCTGCAAATGAATAAATAATCATAATTAGTGAACTAATAGGAGTAGAGAGACAAATGAGGTATCAAAATGTTCAGAATAAGAAGACCTATAACGGGAAACAGGCACCAGATGTATAAGATCTTCCTGTAAAAACTCATTGGAGTACCTAATTGTAGATGTTTATGTTCGAGTGTAAATAAAAGTGAATTGAAGACCCCAAGAACATACCTGTCAAGTTTTAATGGTGAAAATGAGTGAGAATCGTACCCCCACAACTTAATACATGTTTCAAAAGTTCTGTATGTGATCTGTCAAAATAATGTGAGTTCCTAAGTTCTGTAAAAAATATACTGAATACATTGTTGAACTTGCGATGTTAATCCTAGCATGTGTGCGAATGGAATGAATAGACCCTTTTGGCGTGCGGCAGATAGGGGGCCCGCAGCAAATCACAATCCAGTGGTTGCACTTCCGGGCACGTTTAATTGGTTAAAATCACTAACCAAAAGATTCACACTTTTATAAAAATTCACTTTTTATGAAATTTCTCACCTTTCATAAAATGCGTGAGAATTTTATACTTTTTATAAAATGTGTGAGAATTTTCCAGTAATGCGTGAGAACGTATCAAAATGTATGAGTCTCAGGCAAAATGCGTGAGACTTGACAGGTATGCAAGAAGTGTTTACATTGTGTTCTATCGAAGCGTTCATATTGTGTTCTATCGAAGTTGACAGTGAACAAATGGATCTACAGAGTCTAACATCAATAAAGTCATTTAGAGTTATTAGCTGAATTTTGATCTGAAATGTTCAATGTATAATGTTCAATCTATGTAATTAATATTCACTAGTGAATTAAGTGCATTTACAAGGAAGGAAATTAGGTTCTAAAATAAGTATCTTTTGTATAAAATAAATGCTTTTTGCATCGTTAGGTACATCAATAAGTCTGTAGCCTATGTAAGTGGCTGATGTCTACTCTTAATCATTTTTTCTCTCTCTGTCTACTTGGGAACTTAGTGATTGTGTTATGTCTACTAATGTCCCTATTATCCACTGTCTACTTCGGTTGGAAACATGTTTTAATTCAACTATAAGTGATCTCTCAAAGCCTTGGAGACTGTTTGCACAATGGACCAGGGAGCAACATTAGTTCTACCTTGTTATTGAATAGCATCTGATATAAATAAATCAGTGCTACTATTGATTGCCAACTGTTAGAAACTGTCAACACAGGTTTCTTCAGTTTTCAAGTCAGTCTGGCTGGCTGTATGTATCGTGTGTACAGGCTGCACTAATGGAGCTAGAAGGCTGACAATTTAAACATTTACTCCTTATGTCTAAAAAAAAAAATTGTTTTTTTGTTCTTTGAAAATTCTCCCCCAAAATAGGTTATTAGTGGGGGGTTCAATTTACTATGTAAGTGTATGCTAAATTGGTCCATTAGTTTCGGCCTGGCAGTGTTCACACTCGTCTTTTTAAAAATTCAGACTTTTTTAATAATCACTGCACAACAAAAGGCGAGAGAAGTGATTTATTCATTGATCACTCCTTTTTCCAAATTTTTAATTGGTCACCCCCAACATGGCATGCTGCCAAAAGACGTTGGTTACATGACGGTTTTGAGTGATTAATCAAACCTGCCTTTTTATAAGAGTCATTGGTTGATGCTTGAATCTTAACATACACGGTCTGTCCGAAAAGTATCCAGCCAATTTGAATATTTCGAGGATCAGTTGTGCAGCATTGATATAACCTGTGCATGTGTGAACACTCCTGTGGGGTTACTCAGTTGGCAGTGAGATACCCTTGAGTGAGCTTGTGTACTGTGTGACTGTCGCATTCACAATGACCGAGCCTGCCTATTCTTCATGTCTCATGCAGGTTTTTTGGGGCAAAACATTGCCTCGCCCATGTCTGTCAGCCCCCACCTCCCTCTCGTACAGTCCATATTTAGCTCCCTGCAACTTCTGGCTTTTCCCAAAGAGATTTCAGATCGTGGACGAGATTAAGGAGAATGCGACTAGTTAGCTGATGGTAATCCTGAAAGAAGACATTGCAGATTGTTTTGAACAGTGGAAGGAACACTTATCCAAGGGTTGTACTTTGGCGCCATTGTCCTAGTTGGGCTATTTTTTAATTTTTTTTTCATTAATATTAAATGGTTGGATACTTTCCGGACAGATCTTGTTTAGTGAAATAGCTGCTCCCCAAACTTTATTTATGCTCGGTTCTTTTCTATGATTTCAAACTGCTTATCAAATAATGACATGGGCCAAAGGTTTTATTTAATTAATAGTTGAAAGGTTTTAGAAATTAAGGCTGATGGTGGTGCTAATAATATTAATAATAATATAAATAAATTTATAATGAATTTATAATAATATTTTTGCCATAGATTGCAACAGCTTTGTTCACAAAGCTGTTAACATTTCTTTCCTCTCGTCCCTATCCACCCATATCCCAAGTCCATTTGATTAAAATGCTTAAAAAACATATTTGACTTTTTAATTTATCTTATTTTTGGATTTCTTTTTAGTTAATTAACTTTTTTTTAATTCTTTTAAGGTAATATGCAAATATTGCTTTGTAAAATTACTTGAATTAAATGTGTTGGCAAGCAAGATGAATTTTTTGAACAGATTTTTGCTTTCATGGTTAAGATGTGGATAATAGCAAATTTCTAAAAAGAAATTTTTTCTTGCAATTTTTTTTTAAGTAAAGGAAGGAAGGAAGGAACCAAATACTTCAAAGCCGTACTTCCGTTCGACAAGTAACGGTCCAGTTTAACATTATAGTTATATTGTAAATAGAACTCCCAAAACCTTAAAAAGTTAATGTTTTTCAAAACTGACAAATTTCCGGAGGAAATGAAGGTCTTATTGATTTAAAGCACAAAAAATTCCCTGAGAAAGTGTTTATTTTAATTTTTTTTTATAAGATTTATCCGAATTTTAGCTGTTTTGATTTTTAATTAGATTTACAGATGCTTTCTCTCTGACAGCTGTAATTCTTATTTAAGAAAGGTTCCTTAAAATCATTATTTAATCAAATTTGACTAGTTTTTACCTTCTTCTTAATTTCAATTGTTTTTATATAGAAGTTTTAATTCAGGCCACTATTTGGACGGTAACAAACAACAGCGCGGTCGGATAATAAAGAATAAGTCTTCGGTGAGAATCAAACTCACACCCTCATTGCCAGAGGGAGTCTAGTTCATGCCTAGATACTTTTACCAATTGGCCACACATCCAATAATAATAAAGATTCCTTAAATTGTTGCAAATTTTCTTGGTGTGTTTACATAAATGACATGTACATGTCCTGTAAGGTGGGTTTAATGACAGATGTACTTACAGGTCCTTTATTCATAAAATGGCTGCGGTCACGATACACACACTAATAATAACACAATGCAATATGGCTGCTTGTTGACCAGAACGTAAAACAGCGCCCCTTAGCGGAAGTGGATAAGAACTCTTCTGCCTAAGGGGAATAACTCATGATACTTAACAAATCCTTTTGATTGATCATGGCATAAATTATAACCAGTTCAAAATTTCTTTTTGCAATAAAATTCATTTTTTCATTGGATATTTTTCTTTATCTGCCTCTTACCCTCCACCCAATGGAGAAGGGAAAACAAAGTAACCGTTGTTATATTCCTTTCCATACTATATTACACCCCATGTGAATCTTGTAAAATAATTTTTTTCTTAATAAATATTGAATAAATTAACCTAAAATTATAAAACATTAAACAAATTGAAATATCCTGATCATGATTTGGGTATTTTATCAGTGCTGTGGAGTCTGAGTCGGAGGAATTTTGGGTTACTGGAGTTGGAGTCAGTCAGAGTTGGACGGTAAAAATATACAGACTCCGACTCCAACTCTGAATAAATGTAAATTGTAACACTTGAAAACTTGCCCAATAGGTCTGTTTTCGAGCAACTTCCTGTGGAAGACCTGCCTGAATGTAAATAAACCATCTGCAAAACCATAACTTTTCAAAACTGACAAATTTCCTGAGAAAACGGAAGTCTCATGGATTGAAAGCACAAAAAAGTACTTGCAAATTTTTTTTTCTATTTTTGAAAGTGTGTAACCCTTGGTTATACGGATGTAAATGGTACTTAAACACAGTATTAAAGGTTTTTATAAAGTATAGTTTTTAAAAAAAAACATAGCTGTAAATGAAAAATCTAGCCAATTTTAGCCATTTTAAAGCCAGAGGTGTCGAAGTTGGAGTTGCCATAAATTGAGGCGTCGGATGTTTTGTGTCCCGACTTCACAGCCTTGTATTTTATCATCATCATCAGCCTTTTAAAATCCGCCGTTGGACATGAGCCTTCCCCATGGTCTGCCAGTTTTATTTGCATTGGTATCCAGCATTTTTATCGCGCGCAAGATAATCGCAGGAATTTTCATAGCAGAAATGGCTATTTCCTAGCCACTTTTTATAGCTGAGACGAGACAATAAAGTCAACTTTGATAATCAGTGACAACAGATTAAGCTGACTTTGTTTTGCTTTGATTCGGCTATAAAATGTGGCTAGGAAATAGCTATTTCAGCCACGAAGATGCGCCACGAAAGTGCCGTAACCCATTCGCTCTTGAGTGTCATGGTACCAAAACATTTTGAATTTGTCCAGATCATCACGCCATCTTACTTATTGCTGGCCACAATCTCGCCTGTAGTCTCGAGGGATCCATGTTGAGAGTCATAAAATCCAGTGGTTGTCTAATATCCAGGCAACATGGCCTGCCCATTGCCATGTAGATAAGAAGGGAGCAGGTCAGGTTAAAGATTACTCTGCTGCTAGTACTGTGTAACCAAGTACCACCCGTCACATGTTACTTAGAGAGGAGATGGGGTATATTAGGCACAGGGTTATTCGAAATGTTATTGGATTTGATAAGGATGTTCAAGTTATATTGAGTAAAATGCATTGCTTGCAACAATATTTTATATAGAAATTGCATGCTGCTTTTTTTTCTGTCCTTTGCTGTGGAGTCGGTACATGAAATATTCGATTCAGACTCTGAATCTTTTTATAAATAGCAAATATATATATCTGTATCCTGTTTCACATCAACAATGTTTCCCATCTGGAGGAATAGTGAAATTATTAACTACAGCTGACTTTATTTGTTGCCTCTTTGATATTTTGGATGTATATTTAAAAAAGAAGAGTTTGTCCAACAAAATTACTATTATTTTAATTTTATTTTTATTTCTATGAAAACTGTTAATACTGAAAACTGAGACTTAATATATTACCTCACTATAATTCACCAAATATCGTTCTGTTGATTGATTAACGGCACATCGACCCTTGGTGGGTCATTTAGTACCGGTTCAGTAGGGGGGAGGGGGATCCCGTGACTAGGGCTGAGAATCCCAAATACCTGTAACTGAGACAAATGCCACAAGGACTGGGATAGAGGGGTGGATATCCCAAAAGCTTCTAAGGACGAATCCTGAGCATACTAATGGTGATCGCCTCCTGACCAGCTGGCCACAATATCCTGTGCAACTCTCTCCCAGGACGATACCTGAGCATGCCACAAGGATCCCCGAAGGGCCGTGGTTCTCTGAACTTCAACGCCATGGCGGTTTTGAAAAACAGATACTACACTTTGATCTTAGCCAAAAGGCTGCGAAGTGATCTGTCCTTCTGTCTGCCTTAAGGACGGCTAGAGCTATGGGCACCAAATTTTCTGTGGTTGGCAATGTGTGCCTTGAGTAATTTTTTTACCATATTAGTTTTTTGAAAATTCCCAAACTTTAAAAGATTCAATTTACAATAATCCTAAACTGGACCCTTACTTTGTGTCCATCAGGTTAGCTAAACCAAATCTTTACCTTTTTTGTTTAACCGTATAAAGCAGACAAAATCACATTGGGTGGGTATTCGGCTAGTACATAATAAATTATAAAGCAAGTTTCTATTTTAAAACTGGTGTTGGAGTTGGTACTTTTTTTTCATTTTTTACCGACATATTCTGACTCCGGCTCCAACTCTTACTCGACCGCCCCCTCTCTGCTCTTATCAATAATCATCAGAGACATTGTTATATGGTTTTTGTAAAAAACTTGTAATGTAAGCAAATGAACCTCTTTCTTGTCGTCGTCTTTTATTTCATGCTTAATTTTTTCTCTCTCTGTCTTTCTCTCTCCCTCTCTCTCTCTCAGATAAAACGAAAAGCAAGTATAATTTATTTTAATTGTTGCCGTTCTGACTGCCTCGCTTGTATGAATTTGAAAGCTCAGCATGCACGTGTGCCAGTGGCGTAGCAAGAGGGTGGTGATGGAGGGCAATCGCTTGAAGACGCGCAAAGTCTACAATATATTTAAGAAAGAATCCCGAAATAAAAGTCACAGGAACAAAAGTCACAATGTAGCGTTACCCTGAGCTACCTACTAAATGTAATAGGAAGAAAAGTCACAAGTCATGGGGAAAAAAATTTGTTTAATAAAATAAGTAATATTTTAATTCAATTTATACTAATTAAATGTTATAGTGTGACTTTATTTTAGGCCTATGTGAGGTGGTATTTAATTCTTCATGTTATTGTCATTAAGTGGGTAATGAGTTACAAAATAAATAACCCTAACATTTTAGGGAGCAGGATTATTTTTGCCCCCGGGCACTGAGAACCCTTGCTATGCTACTGACCTGTACACACACACACACACACACACACACACACACACACGCTCTGTTGAAGAAATTCCAATGTTTTATAATGGGGGAAAATTCTGTTTGAAAAATTGCTTTTTGGCTTTGAAATAATTTAAAAGATTTTTGCCAAATGGAATTTAAATATTGCAAGAGATGCTTTCATTTTATGCTTTGATAATATTGTAACATCTAAATTTATTTTTATTATAATTATTTCTTCATTGAGATACTTTCAGCATATTCAATAATTCAATCATTATGGTCATTAGCAAACTAGTCTGGCAATCCATTCCTAATGATTTTCATCTTCACTAAGTGTTCCACTATTGGCTCTCTCTCTGCATCCAGACAAGACTCAGCAAGTAAATACTTGAGACTCTTTTAATCCTTCACAAAATCTTGTTTTACAATTGCTTATTAGTTGTTGTGCTTGTGCTGTAACAGATTGATGATAGTGTGTAATTAGTGGGGTAGATCAATGTCTGTAGCCTGATACACACTGTATATTTTTGAATATAAGTCGACCATGAGTATAAGACTAGTTTGGAACTGAGCATAAGATTTCAGAAAATCGACTGACTCGAATATAAGTCCAGTTCGTTATTTTGCTATAACGTTGTCATGAAAGATATCCCCTACTTATGAATGCACCGTTTATGGCGCTTGGTCAGCTGTCACCGAATATGTGAATTTCTTTCATCTTCAATGTAAGCTTGGTATAATGATAGTTATTAACAGTTTAAAAATGCAACAAAAGATTACGTACTCACAGAGATCCTTTATTCATATATTCACAATGACCGTGGTCATGACACACACACACGTGTGTTCTCGATCTCTCTTATCTACTAATAACACAATGCAAATGGCTGCTCGTTGACCAGAAAGTAAAACGGAGCCCCTTAGTGGAAGTGGATAAGAACTCTTGACTAAGGGGAATAACTCATGATACTTAACATTCAACATATTGATTGTTGTTTTCAGGTCGTAAAAGTGAAATTCTCATCAGTGATAACAAATCTACATGAAAAATGATTTAAAATGGATATTACATAATACGCATTGTATACTACCTACATAGCATTTCATACAATACCATGGTAATGAATTGAGTTAAAACAACAGGCATTAACGCTTGCTAATATGCATTGTGTCTATCAATGCTATATTTATATAGGCAAAAATATTGACCATTTTTGACAGACCTGAGTATAAGCCTACTGATTTGGGGCCATTTTTTTCAGTGAAAAAAACTTCTTATATTCAAAAATATACAGTAGTCATTAGCTTTTGATCTGAAATTTTACACTGTATAATGTATGATCTATGGGATTATTATTCAACACTAAATTATGTGCATTGACAAGGAAGGATATTATGCTGAAAAATAAATATTTGTTGTGTAAAATAGATGCTTTTTTTCATCATTAGACTGCAGTCTTATTGATATAATTTCATATTCACAAGGTCTTTCTACTCTTTTAGTATAATGCTTTCCATTATACATTCCTCCCCTGGCTAAAATTCTTCCCCTTAGGAAATTCCTCTCCCGGGAGCCAAGTGCCTCCTATTTGGGAATCATTGATTTAGTACAATGGTATCCATTCGTCTCTTCCTGTTGCATTTGCAGCTTGTCCGTTTGATTTTGTTGTACAATGACTGATGCATATTGAAGATGTCTCCCCGCTGCGAGTTTGTGGCTTGATGTGTAGATCAGTCCACTTTGAAAACAATGAGATGCGTTTGTTGCACTGCTGTTCTGGTTAGATCTCTGCCAAGATTTGGATGCAAGAGATGTTCTGCTTGCATCAGCACAAAGCGGTATTACTCTGAGTACATGGCTTTATTGATTTGGCCGCTGCACCCGATAAAAGAGTCTCTCTCAACATACCGATTGGATTCCAAATTTTGTTCGGACAATTTAATCTCTTCTTTGCGTCCGTGTTGTTGGCTGGAGGAAGAAAGCAAGCTTTGCCTCTTTTCTCAGATTATGTAACTGACAAGGGCAGAAGAATGGATTGTCCAAAACGTTGAGCTGGCAGCATCATGACGTGAAGCAAAGCTTCAATTGTCTGAACAGAATTCAGAATCTTAATGAGGCTTCTCAGTTATAGACAATACATACTGATTGGAATTACTAAAAATAACTTTCAATACCCACTAGTAAGGAAATGTATTTAGATACAAAAATAAAAATTGCATTTTCATTAAACTCCAGTCAAAGTCTGGAGTTGACTTTGTTTTTCTACTATAACAAAAACAAGAACAATCCTCACCAAATTTAGGGGAGTAAAAATGAATATGCCTGTACCATGATTTGAAAGCACAACCAACTGATTGGTCACCTGGTCTCTTACTGACT
>VCCN01001152.1:7499587-7514278 GCA_006491835.1 Architeuthis dux
ATTTCGCTACATATTCTACCTGCCACGTCAGGTCCGTTTAAAAAAGTTTTTTTGTGATCCTAGGCTGAGCGCACAGATACTCTGATCCTAGGCATAAGTGACATTCCATATGTAAATAATCCTGTCCTTTTTGACGGGTACTATCATCATCATTATCAGCCTTTTAACGTTCGTCATTGGAGACCTTCTCTAAGATTTGCCAGATCTCTCTATCGCTGACATAACGGCGCCAATATCTCCTGAACCTCTCTAAATTATCTTCTATCTTATCTTCTGCCAGCCACACTTTTGAATATGAACTCTGGAAATTCATGTTGTGAGTCGTGATGTCCAGCAGTTGTCTGACATTCTTGCAACATGGTCTGCTCATTGCCATTTCAGTTTTCTAATGGATTCTATGATATCTCCGACTCCTGTTTGCTTTCTAATATAATGTGCTGTAATGTTAAGCATAATCCTCATAATCTTGTGCACGTTGCATGGTTCTTAGTTTGAAAGTCAATCTTTTGGTTAGGTTTCACGTTTCATTTCCATAGGTGACTATCTAGTCCGTTTTAGATTTTATTATCTTAACCCAGTCCTTCTATTGTTTTCTTCTTTCAGGTGCTAATCAACTCTAAACTTCCTGTCGATATTCTGGGTCGTATTTGGGATCTCAGTGATGTAGATAAAGATGGTTTTCTTGACAAAGATGAGTTTGCTGTGGTAAGTTTCTGTTCTGATTATTGCTAGGCCCTGGGCAACTTTAAATCGGTTGATTTTTCTAGTCTTGTCAACTTGCACTAAGCTTGATGTCGTCCTGTAAAAAAAATGAAAACATTTACCAAAATGCCTCATCTTAAAATAATATGCTGTATATTTTTAAATATAAGTCAACCGTGAGTATAAGACGAGTTTGGAACTAAGCATAAAACTTCAGAAAATCGACTAACTCGAATATGTCATGTCCATTATTATGCTATAACATCGACATGTGAGATCTCTCCTTCTTATAAATATACAATTTATGGCACTAGGTTAGCTGTCACCAAAACATGAATTTCTTTAATCTTCAACATATCATTCGTTGTTTTCAGTTCGAAAAAGTGGAATTCTCATCAGTGATGGTAAATATATCTGAAAAAAAGATTTAAAATGGATATTACACAATACTACCTACATAGCATTTCATACAAAACCATGGTAATAAATTGAGTTAAAACCGTGGGCATTATTGTTCCCTATATGCATTGTGTCTATCGACGCTGTATAGATATAGGCAAAATTATTGGCCATTTTTGACTGATCTGAGTATAAGTCAAACTGCTGATTTGGAGCCATTTTATTAGTAAAAAATGAATTGTCTTATATTCAAGAAACTACAGTACTTTTTTGATCATCCTGTGTAGTTCATGTGACCAATAATTATCTTGTTCAATAGAATCTCTGGTTGTGATTGTCCTCTTGTCAATACAAAACATATTTCTTAGCAAAAAGTATTGTTTATGAATTTTGCCATAAATCTTTTAGTAAAAACCTTCCTCTCTTTGTTGCCACTTCTTCCAGGCAATGCATCTCGTCTATCGCACATTGGAGAATGATCCTGTACCAACAGTGTTGCCTCCAAAATTGGTTCCTCCATCCAAACGTAAACGGGTGTCGATTCCTCATGGAGGGATCCAAGTACTGCCTGATGGAATGCCAGCCAGAACAGAGTCTCCTACAGTAAGTATTGACAACTCATTGAAGAAACTGACAGAAATTGGGGTGGTACTTTTTATCCCTGCCATTCCCATCTACTACTAGTTCTCAAACATAAAAAACTTCCTGCCATTACCTGCCACACGTTTCATTAATGTTCTAGAACTAGTAGTATTAAGTGACAGGGATAGTATTTGCATCAAAATATTTCATTAATTTGTGACGGATAATATTTGCATCAAAATATTTCATTAATTTGTGACTGGTATAGTATTTGCATCGTAATATTTCATTAATTTGTGACTGGTATAGTATTTGCATCGTAATATTTCATTAATTTGTGACTAGTATAGTATTTGCATCGTAATATTTCATTAATTTGTGATGGGGATAGTATTTGCATCGAAATATTTCATTAATTTGTGACATGGATAAAAAGTACTGCCATAGAAATTGTCATGTTTTAAAGGATCTGATCACTTAAAGATGTAATGTAACTGTTTGCTTTTAAATCTATATTTGTTGATGAACATCTTGAAAATTACTTTTATTAAATTTGACTAGCTTTTACCTTCATCTCAATTTTAGTTGTTTTTACACAACATTCAATTTGGCCATTGTTTCAAAGTTGTATAAAAACAACTAAAATTAAGATGATGGTAAAAATGGAAAGTCAAATTTAATAAAAATAATGTTTCAATATTTCATCCATCCAATAATAATATTAAAAATAAAAATAAAGATTGATCTTGAAAATTATTTTGATGTATTCATTTTTTTTCCAGACTGTACCCTGGGTAGTTGCACCTACAGAAAAGGCTAATTATGACCTCCTTTTCAAGAAGACAGATACAGACATGGATGGATATGTATCCGGGAATGAAATTAAAGATGTGTTTTTGCAGAGTGGACTCGGAAATAACACTCTTGCTCATATTTGGTAAGTGCATGCTGGCTATCTTTTAAAGTTCCAAGTGACCTTTAATTAAATGTAACAAATTAGTTATCAATCCATTAACTCTTAAATTCATAAACCACTTGATACCATTCCTAATTGACTGTGCCGGAAATAAATTTTGTTAAAATTATGACAGATATAATGTAAAAAAATACACCTAAAGCTGGAAGGCAGGTAACTTTGTTCAGTAGTTATTCATTATTCATTAACATTTACATTTTCTCATATGAATTTAAGTGTTAAATATCCCTAAAATAAATTTTTGGGCATATTCTTTGCAAATGTTTCCATTTTTTTTTTTTTCCCCCCAGGAAAATGATTTCCCAACCCTATTTATAGGATTGGGAATTTTTTTGAGGTCTGCATTTTTGTATTTTAAATAAAGCCAAAAATGGCCAAACAATGTCAAAAAGATGTTAGAAATGTTTTTTTAAAAATGGTAAAAAAACCCCTGCCAAAATGATCAAAACAGAGCTCAGCTTAATTGGGAAATTGGAATTAGGTTCCTATTGGGAATTAGCCGCTAAACGGCTATTGAAAACACTGGCTAACACCCTGCTGAAGGAGGACAGACTATATCAACTAAGTTGAGAATAACAGTTTAAATAAATTAGTGTATAATAATGCTAATTCTTCATCTCCGAAATTCAGAAAGCCTAAATGTACTCTTTTGATAAGCATCTAAAGATATTGGCATATTTACCTGCTCTTATACTTTCTTTTGATAAAGTAATGCCAAAAGGGATGGAGATGATTGCTGATTTATTTATTTGTGTGTGTCCAATTTATGCCCAACATGAATTATTCTTTGACATCCCCTCGCTTTTTTTTTCAAAACAGGTCATTATGTGATATCAAAAATACAGGCAAACTGAATGTTGAACAGTTTGCATTAGCTATGCATCTAGTGACCGAGAAGAAGAAAGGAGCCAATTTACCTGCACAGATCACTCCGGAGATGGTACCACCATCCTTCAGGTCTAAGGCTAATACTGGACCTGCAGCCTTTGGAGTCATGGTCAGTAAGAGTTTAGTGCAATTCTTTTCGTGTTAATCATTATATTGTTCATGAATGTCACTGCATGAGTTTTTGTTGTGAATAGCTTGTTTTCCCCACCTCCTGTTGTTTTTCTAATGGTGTTTTTTTGTTGACTTGTTAATCTGAAGCTAAACTGCTCAAGCATTGGCACACAAAGGAGAAGGTTAGGTCAGATTGATAAGATAAAACAGTCTCTAAGATACCTGAGAAGTTAGGACAGATACACAGAATTCTTGTACAAACATTAACTTTTAAATTCATGGACTGCTCGTAACCGCTTGTATTGATGGTGGAACTCTTCAATGAATAGAATTAAAAATAATGGAACTCTTCTGTGAATTGAATGGGAAAAAAATTAAAAATTCACGAAATGGTGAAAGGAGGATAATTTTAATCAGGAGTTATTTCCCTTCATAAATTTTATGAATTTAAGAGTTAAACCAGTTGACTTCTGCCCCACCCCCCTGTCTTTGTAACATTTGCGGTTAATTAATGAATAGGCATGTTAGACTGTAAATAAGGAATGTGTTACTACTCCATTCTTTATTCATTCATGCTTCATTGGCCTGAAGCAAAAAATTGGTCTGGTTCCAGGGGTCCGTTCCCCCAGGCTGCACCTCCCCATTGCACTTAAAGAGGTAGGGTTTTGGTTAATCCCTGATACCTTAGGTGTCCCAAAGATAAGTGCCAAGGGAATTAGACAATTTCTGGTACTCCCCACAAGTGAATGTGAGGGTCTCCACACTAAACTCGACCTTGTATCAACCCCCTGTTGGGGAGGCAAATAAATACTGCTTCATTGATTGGTTGAGTTTTGTTAGTGGGGAAGAAACAACACTTGTAATTGTCTGTCAAACGGTTATATTCATAAGAATGAAAAAAATGAATACATTTGTTCCCCAAATTCTGATTCTTGTCAATTCTTGCTTGTAATAGAAAATATTTCTATTTGTAAGTTTTAGAAATTAAAGCTATACATATATCTATATGTATAAGATAAATTTTCATATCCAGTAATTCATTTAATTTTGTCACTGCTTTGGTCTTTTGAAAAGATGATTGATGAAATTGGAATTGACACTTCAAATGAACACTTATCATTTTGAAGTTTTTTATGGAGCTTTGATATCAATATTTTCTCTGCTGCTTCTTTGACAAAATTAACTGTTTACAGTTTTGAGAAGGGTCATTAACATTCAAAGAATTTTTCGAACACTTGAACTCCTTCTTGTTGTTTGTGTTGTTAAGACAATGTTAACAAGGAAAGTAAAGGAAAACACCTAAATCCTACGTAATAAGTGTTGCTACCATTGGAGAGAAAGGTATCTATTTACCACCATCACATTTGGATAGTACACCTATAGAAGGCTGTAGAATGGATCGTCCAAAACTTTGTGTTAACAACACAAACAACAAGGAGTTCAACCGGCCGAAAAAACTCTTTGAAAATTAACTGTTATTTGGGATACTCTTTAATTTACTGTTATGAAAAACGTTTATTAATAAACCTTCAGCAATTGATCCCTTTCCAATATCTGTTTTTTGCTAACTTCAGGAATATTAATGTATTCAGATTTGTTTTTCTCAAATTCTGATTCTTGTCAAGTCTTGCATGTGATAGAAAATATTTCCATTTTAAATATTAAAAATTAAAGCTATATGTATAAGATAAATTTTCATATCCAGTAATTCATTGAAGTTTTTCACTGCTTTGGTCTTTTGAAAAGAGGATTAATGAAATTAATGTTTTCAGATGTTTTCTTTTTTTTTCAAAGAGCAGTGAAAACTTAAATGAATTAGTGGATATGAAAATGTATCTCTTACCTATATGTATACCTTTAATTTCTAAAACTTACAAATAGAAATATAGTCTAATCCAAATGATTGTATAAAGTTGATCATTTGCCATTGAAACCTGTAGATTAGAGATTTTTTAAAAACTTTTTGTTGTAATTAATACTGAATTAATGTTTCTTTTTAATCACATTAACTAAAGATGGTTTAATTTGTTAATTAACCTAATTCAGTAATTAGTTTGTATTGGTTTCCTTGTGTGACTATTCGAAGAGGAGCTGGGTTCTGTTACTAAATGTAATATTGATAATAATTATGAAGGAACAGCACCAACTTACACACAACTGGAGTTCGTGTTCCCATCACATTCGAGGTATATCTACTATAATTTAAAAAAAAATGCTTCAGCTAATGCAAATGTCAAAGTTTTTCATCTTAACATATTTATTTTCTATGTATATTACTAAATGTAATTTAGATTACGTCTGTTAAAAACCATTGTTTTCTTAGAGCTTCAAAAAATGACATTAACTTTCTTTGATTCTAACACTCTACAGACAGCATTAGTTCTTAGTAAATATGTTACAAGCAAAATAAATTACCACAATGGCAAGAATCTAATCAATATGCAGACTGAAAATTGCCAATGTTGAATCGTTTCTTTCGTTGGGTTTGATCCTGCCTGAATCTCTAATTGTGATGAATTGTTATTGTCCTTTTAGTGGTCTGAGTTTAGGTTATTGTCAATGGTTTAACTTGATCGAATGAAATTTTAAGAGGCCAAATGAAACTTAGAATATCAGTGAAAATACTTGGTCTGTTAGTCAGACTCCATTTTAACGATTGACTGATAAAATCTAAGAAATAGAAACTGGTTCTGTGTAGGGTAACGAAAGCCAGGGTTTTGGGAAATATTGATAGTAATTATGAAGGAACGGCACCTACTTACATGCGACTTAGAATAAATATAAGATTTCAATCTAGAATCTAGTATTTGGAAAAATAGCTGGAGTTTGTGTTGCCATCAGATTCTAAGTATATCTACTATAATCTTTAAAAAAATTATTCAGCAAATGTTGAAGTTTTTCTTAACATTTATTTTCTATTATGTTTAATTTGTTTGACTACATAAATTTTTATAATCAACTTGGAATCAGTTTTAATCTCATGTCTGAGACGCATTCTCCTTATTCCGTGCCTTGGCTTATTGCTTTTTGTTGAACAAGGTTTGATTTAGAGTTAAACATCATTGACTAAGATCAAGATTTTTGAGATTTCTCTATTTAATTGTTTGGTTCTCCAAACACTGAATGACCTACTTTGTGTGCAAATGTGTCTCTCACATGAAAAATGTTTTCCGTATGATTTATTTCGATTGCTTTTTTTTGTAATATGCAAACAGATTTCATAAAATTAAAAAAATGAAACCTAATTAAAAAAAAGAAAACTTAAACTTAAGGACATCTGCCTGCTGCTCTGCTGCCGCCGCAATTGCTAATGAGTGGTTGTCATTGCACAAATTAACAAAAAAGCTAATTGGTTCATTTAATGATGGAATTTTTAATCAGATGGGATTTCTTTTACTTTCTAATTCAATAGAATTTGTTTTTTATATATTTTCAACATCAATTTGATAATCTGTTTTTACATTTTCAATTAAAGATTATCCTCTCTGAAATGCTTAACTAAAATCTGTGTTTGCCGTATATGCCGGTATATAAGACTGATATTTAATCTCTAAAAAAATATACAACATCCTAATAGAATGTGGTGATTTTTACTCTTACCAGACTTTTTTACGACGCAAACAATATGAAGGACTTATTTGATAACGTCAATATATATGACATTTTATCTTTCCTGAAGGAAATAAATCGCTACTCAAAATTATAATTTATATTGTATATTGCAATAGCAACATTAAACATCTTACCTTCATCGCTACTCTATAAACTTACTCTAAATTTAATCACCTTAGTTTATTTTTGGCATTAAATAACCCTAGATGGATTGATATGCCATTTAAAAAAAAAAAAAAAAAAAAAAAAAAAAAAAATTGCACTGCGTCCAATGTGCTGGTATTATGACTAGGTGGCCATCCACCCATTCTTGATAGACAGTTATGGGGCCTGGATGAGTTGCAGTGAGCGGGAGTCCTCCAAATACCCTTGTAAACCATTTGTCTTATAGTTTGGCATATATGGTACATTATACTTTGCTGAAAGCCTGTGTCTGTACAAACATATCTGCTAGACAACAGCTTACCAGTAAAAGTGATTCTGTTTAGTATATGAGGCATCTACCGTAGGAGAAGCAAACTTTCCACTGTTCCGAAAATGTGTTTTAAAACGAAAGATATATGGTTGCTTATGCACAATTTTTTGTAATGTTTCTGTAATATCATATAAAAAACAATATTATAGTCATATTCTACACAGTATACATATTTTTATGAAAAGCAATCCAAAAATGTGGTCAGTATACGGTTCTTAAAGTCACCAAACTTTTGAGCTCATTTTCTCAAAACCATGTTTTGGTTAGTTCGCCCGTCCTATGGTAGATGTCTCATATTTGCCTTGGTAAATCTTTCTGATTTGTTAACATCTAGCAATAATAATCATAGATCGTATACTTGTGTAAGAGTAATTTTAGGAGCTAATTTTTCAGGCAAAAAATTGGGGGTTAGTATTATAATATAGTACTACTATACATGGGTTATGGTAGGCTGAAATCCATGCACAAAACGAGAAGTTATTAGCATTTCTTGGCTTCGATTATTGAAAATATTTACCAGTTACTACCATGGAGACATAAAATATGTATGTTAGCTTTGAAAAGCTGTGCAGTGCCTTCAGCAGATGACGCTCATCAGCTTATGGTCAGCTTTGTTGTGGTTCTTAACACAGGCCTGCTTAAAAGTATATCATATACAGTACCGAAGTACCCATAGATTTAGAGGATATGGTTAAAACCATTTCAGTGTTTTCACACTTAATATCATAATCTAAATTGACTTTATTATTATTTCAACAATGCATGATGCACCACAAGCTTTTAAATGTTGGTATTGTTGCCAGGGAAGACCACTTACCTCTTCATAGCAAGCTCAATGTAGTGAAATGTATGGTGAATTACAAAGTAGCAAAATGTATGGTGAATTACAAAGTAGCAAAATGTATGGTGAATTACAAGGTAGCGAAATGTATGGCAAATTACATAAACTTTAGTGACAGTTTCCTGAAATGTACCTGATATCTAATATGTGTATTTAAGAAAGTTTGTGTAAGTTCATCTTTGCCACACATATAAGCATTGTAGCCAGAGGTATTGAATTAAGGTACCCATTAAATATGATAACCTAAAGAATGCATTAGACACTAGACTGCTATAAGCGTAGTGGAGAGCCATTTCATTTCTGACATGAAAAATAACTTTTCATGGGGAATCCAATAGTGTTTTTTTTAATGCTGAATATGCTTTCATTAATAACAATTCTAGGCCATTTAAAGCTACTTTTCTGCCTGAGCAACGCCGGGCATTCTGCTGGTATACCATAAAATATGGCACTTTCTTAGCCTAATTGGTTGTTGCCCTACACTCAAAAACTATAATTGATCTATGCATTATCAATTAATCAACTCTCCCACATCATCTGACGCTTGAGGCAGTCAACCCTCTCTGCTTTGATCGGTAAGCAGTCAACCCTCTCCACTTTGATCGGTCAGCAGTCAACAACCTGATGTCATTCCAACTCTTGTTCACCCGTTGGGAGGTCTTCTTGGACGGTTCGTTACCAGTTGGTTTTCGGCCGGCCTCACTTCCGTTTTCCATTAGGAATCCACCACAGTACTTGGAACGTGAGTTTAGTAGGTGGGAGTCTTGCCACAGAACCCAGCCATTTCATCCACTCTTTGCGGATTTAATTTGAAATGGGACATAGATTTGCTTGCGTCCTAACTTCAACGTTCTACCTGACGCTTAGTATTTTTCTTAGGCATTTCATGTCGAATGCATCCAGTTTCTTCAGGTGCCATGTTTTGCTATCATAGAGTAAGGTGGAGACAAAGTTGTAATTGTATGGTTAATTACAAGGTAGCAAAATGTATGGTTAATTACAATGTAGCGAAATGTAAGGTTAATTAAAATGTAGCGAAATGTATGGTTAATTACAATGTAGTGAAATGTATGGTTAATTACAATGTAGTGAAATGTATGGTTAATTGCAAGGCAGTGAAATGTATGGTAAATTACACAGTAGCGAAATGTAAAACCGGATCTTGCTTGAGGCATAATTTAATGATTCCTTCACCAAAACTCCAAGATTGAACTATATAAGAGTATAGGTGGTTATTATGACAATGTGCAATTTTTAAAAAATCTCTCATTAGATCTGGTATTTTTTCTCTTATTTTTCACTCTGAGATTTACAAATCACCCTTTCGTTTAAACTTACTTCATAGGGTTATAAAAGGTGACAAATCTTTTTCCTTATGCCAATGTGCAATGAAACAGTATTCCATAGCTGATATGGTTGTTAATCTGTCAGAAAATCGTGGCTGTTTTATTCACTGCATATGCCAGTATATAAGACAGACATTTGATTAAAAAAAAACCGATGTAAATATTACACTGCGTCTATTCTGCTGATATCATGCCTAGGGGGGCTTTGAAGCTTAATACGAACAGTTATAGGTCTCGGATGAATTGCAGTGAGCTGTAGTCTTCCAAATACCTTTGTAAAACATTCGTAGTTGGCATATAGATTATTTCTGTTGGCAAACCCTCTTTCCAAGTGGAATGCAAATAAAAAACATAACATGTCTGTTTGTCAAGTCTGCGCTTTTATTAACTGTAACAAATTGAATTTGGTTTGCAATAAAATTACTTGTTGTTATCACTGTTATTTTGTCATCCTCTGATATGCAAAAAGCTCACAAGCATAGTTCCCGCTAAGCTGTGCATGCGAGCACACACGTTTTGCAACCTGCGCACAAAGGAAATTAATGTGCGCACGATATATTTCAAATACTGTAAATAGCTTACCGAGTTTTTATTGAAAAAGTATTGATTCACTATGTCGAATTCAAAAGTGCGCAATTACTATTGTCAAAGGAAAAAAATTTAACAACGTAAGATTTTTGCGCACACTGACCACAAAAAATTATATGAACATTGCTCACAAGCCGAGTTCATTACACTTGTCTATTGTAGCTAAAAGTTTCCAGTTCAGTGTTTAGTTATTACATCTTCACATTAAATGATATAAATAAAATCTCTATTTTATTTCTGTATATGCAATATATAAGATAGACATTTCATGGGAGGAAAAAACCGAGAACGAGGCAAATATTACACTGCGCTGATAATGACTATGGGGGCGTCTACCTAAGCTCAATATGGACAGTTATGTAGCTTTGATGAGTTGCAGTGGGTAGTAGTCCTCCAAATACCCTTGTCAACCATTCGTCTTACAGTCGGGCATATACGGTAACCACCTGGGTAGTTACAATATCTACGTGGTCACCTGCAAATCAGAACATAGCAAATTTGAACACTCATAAAATGTATTTAATTATAATGAAAGTATTTGATTGAACGATCTTGCCATATTCTTTATTGTTGGATAATAAATAAAATATTTTCTATAGTTTGAGAAGAGTCATTAACATTCAAATAATTCTTCGGACAATCAAACTCCTCCTTGTTGTTTGTGTTGTTAAGATGAAGTTTCAGCCAATCCATTCTTTGGAAGCAGAGAAAAATCAAAGAGGCAGCTCATGTCGACTAAATGCATTAGTCAGACAAGTGTGGAGTTCATCCTGATGTGGCTTCCGCTGCTCAACAGACCCAAACCCGACAAGACAAAGAAACACCCGAATCATACGTTATAAGGGTTGCCCACTTTGAAATTAAAAAACTATCACATTCGGATATTACACCTGAAGAAGGCTGAAGAATGGATTGGCCGAAACATTGTGTTAACAACACAAACAACAAGGAGTTCAATTGTCTGAAGAACTATTTGAAATAAAATATTGTTTCTTTTGCAAACAACAAAAGCATTTACTGTATATTTTGGCGGATAAGGCAACCTTCAGATAAGACTAGACCTCAATTTTGTTCTGAATTTCATAGTTTTAGCTCACCGTTTAGTTTCTGGCCTACAAGACGAACCCATGTTTTTTGGATACTTCAAGTGTCGTCAGAATATACAGTAATTAAAGGATTAGGCATTATAAATAGTTTAAACTACAAAAGGATTAACGAAACAAAAAAATTAGCTGTTGTTAATTTAAGGAAGTAATTAGGACCATGGATATGAAGATGACAGCACAATCTCTGGCATAGTATTTTTTTTTTCCAATGCTTTTTCTACATTTCTGAAGTCCTATTAGATATTGATGTTCTTAGAAAACCAACTTTAAAAAAAAAAAATCTTTTTTTTGCAAAGCTTTTTCTACATTTCTGAAGTCCTTAGAAAACCGACTTTTAAAAAAAAAATTCTTTTTTTTTTGCAAAGCTTTCCTGTGTCGTAAACCCGTTGTATTCTGTCTTTTAGTGTGGTCGTCGATTATTCTGTGTAGCCTGATTGCATGCCTTGCTTCACCGCATGGTTGTTATATTTCAGGATGAAGATGCTACCAAGCCTGTCCGCACACTTGATGATAACACCAGCACAGACACTGAACATGCACCGACACTGACAGAACAAGTGATTGTTTCTTTTTGTGGTTTTGTTTTGCCTTTTATTAAAAACATTGCTCAGCACCTTTTTTCGTTTTTTGGCCATCATGTTCACTGCTTCTAGAGTTGCTTGCTTTATCCTACCCAGCATTCCACTTATTGCAAATATCCTTTGCAGTCAGTTCCTGGGTTCATGCCTCAAAGCCTTGCCATAACACTGTGCAACATATTTTAACGTTTTTTTCTATTCCTGGGTAATCAGTGTTATTTCCAAATTGACTGTCTAAAAAGTATAGAAAATCTCAATTGTTTTTGTCAAACTCCAGTCCAAATTGCAGTTGACTTTGCCCCCCCCCTCGTAACAACAAGAACAATCCTCACCTATTTTAAGGGAGCAAACCCTTCACTGTTTGTCTATCACATCACGTTAAACCAAACCTATATATATAAAATTAACATTTCCCTACCGTGATTTGAAATATGACCAAGTGATTGGTAGATGGCTCTCTTACCAACTGAGCTAAACTGACAAGTCTTATACATCTACAAATTTATTTATTATATATACGATACAAAAGTTGCTGTAATCATCTTCGGTTAGAATAGAAGTAAGAGTGGAGTTTGACCTTACAGCAGCCATGCATGTCAAACTTTGCTTTTGTGACCAGGACAGTGATAATTTGAGATCTACTTATTTTCAATTGGACAAACGGGTGAATTGGCACACTTTTAATCACATAAAGTAAGAAAAATAGCTACATATGAATATCACTGCCCTAGTCACAAAAGCAAAGTTTGAAGGGAATAATAGCCATTTTCTATACTTTTTACACATAAGCAATTAGAAAATAACACTCACTACCCAGGAACAAAAAATCATGTTGCATGGTGTAATATATTTTTAAAAAAAAAAAAAAAAGAAAAGAAATTGTGCTCTTGACACATTTTTTTTTTTTAAACCCAGCCCTATTTTTCTCAGACTTTGTGATTTGCATGTGCCTATCTACAAGCTCCAAGATACTAGATATGTTTTTCCGTGGAACATTGCATAATTTGGTTATATCATGTTCAGATATTTTTGTAACCCTTTCAAGACTAACCTATTAATGTGCTTAATGCCGGAATTAAAATGTCCCAGTGGACTTCTAAAAGAGATCTATGGGACATGTATATCTCAGCAGTCATAGAAACCTTGGGATATATATGTTGTGGGAGTCTCGGAAGGCTCAAAGTCTTCAATAACAACTTGAGTAAATGGTAATAGTGTAAGTTTTGCGAAGATGCTTATTGAATAAGAGATTAGAAAAAGAATTCTCCCCTCTCTGGTGTTATCACGATTGTGTTATCATTCCTGTATACTAGGTATGTGTCATGGAAAGGAACACTGACTCATAAAGTTGTTTTGAATATTTGAAAACAAATTTTAACTGCTGTTATTATTGGTTTCTGAAGGCAATGAATAAGTCATAATAGTTTTGCTTTCTTGGATCTTTTAACAAATTTGTGACTACAGCAACCAAGATGAGGACACTAGTCCGAATAGATTAATGCAAAATGTAAGAATGTTATTTTCTATAGTTTTGAGAAGGGTCATTAATATTCAAATGGTTCTTCGGACGATTGAACTCCTTGTTATTTGTGTTGTAAACATGATGTTTCGGCCGAACCATTTCTCAGCCTTCTTCAGGTGTAAAATCCGAGTGTGATGGAGTAAACAGAAGTTTTATTTTCCAGAGGCTAACCCTTATAGCGCAGGGCCTGGCTGTTTCTGTGTCTTTGTCTTGTTGGATTTAGATTTGTTGAGAAGTGGAAGCCACATCGGGTTGAAATCCGCACTTGTCTAAGATCGAAGAATGGATCGGCCGAAACTTTACATAAATTAAAAATTGTTTGGAAACTGACTGGTTTTTCTACATATTTTTTTTACTTATAAGATAATATTATCTTGACTATAATTGCATATACTAAAAGTAAACAAAAAAAATCTGTAATTATTATAATTTTCAATAATGTGTAAAAGAATTAAAAAATTGCTTAGGTTGGATCTTGGAACTTGAAGTAGACATCATTGCAAACATGAAGCTGACCCTGGGAATTTATAGGCTTTGGGGTTTTTTTACTAATTTCAGTCAATTCTTTTTTTAATTAGTTGTATATGTTGACTAACATAGTTTGTTTCTGCTGTGATTTCTATCTTGACAAAACCTTTTTTTTTAACCGTTCCGCTTTATTCAGTGCCTTCTCCACCCCACCCCCCATTGTTTTCTTTTTGCCAAAATATTTTGGTCAACAAGGTAATATTCTAAAATTTGAGAATTACTGAGGTGGTAGTGCATTAGCCTAGAGAATTTGAAAGATATGTTTGAATGCTAAAACTCTTCAGTCTGCTCAATTGTAATGTATGGGAAGCGTTAAGGGATCTCTTTGGTAAGTAATAATTGGGCAATTAACTTTACTACTGTATATGCTGGTATATAAAACGGACATTTAATTTCTTTTTTACAAATATTACACTACTGATACCATTGTTCGGACT
>VCCN01001152.1:7516924-7530667 GCA_006491835.1 Architeuthis dux
TATTTTTAATATAAATTATAAGTCTATTTTCAAATTTATTAGAAAAAAAATTAAAAAACTGATAAAATTTATCACTTGATCTGAAAATAAATGATTTCTGCTTTCTTACATTTTCTTTGGTCGAGTAATGGCCATGTCTCAAGGTTGCCGGGTTAGAGAGGTACAACTGTACTAATTTTATTTAGTTTTTAACAATGTCTTGGTTGGTTTTGAGTTTTTGGTTTTTTCAGCCTTGTGCATCTTTCAAATGACTGACATTTTGGAATCGTGTGAATTTTATTTTTGTTTTTCTAACTTTACTAACTCTAATCTCTTATGCCTTTTATTTGACTGCTTATCATTTAAACTGTTTTTGTTTTTGAAATAAATATTGTTCATAGGGTTGCTGTTTGAAACTATATATCTTTATTCAGTAAGCAGCTCTGTTTTGTGGCCCTCTGTATATATTATACATTGCCCATATCAGACATCCGACAATGATGACGGCAAGACTGTAAGTGATGTAGGGACCAGCATCTTGTTCATGACCTTTGGTCACTTTCAGCTTAATCGTTGACAACAACTTATCTTGCTTCCAGCAACTGAAAATCAGATTTTAAAAAATAATATGTTGAGAAAAATACAATTGATGGTAGCTGCATGTGAAGGGAGTAGCATACCTTTGTAGGAATATAGATTAATTAAACATTCAGTTTCTTTTGGTGCATTTATTTTTTTGGTAAGTAAAATCTGCACAGATATTATGAAACTCTGTAAAATTAGCTTACAAATAAAAGTTTAAAAAGTAGTATTTAATGGAACTGAGATTTTCTTCTTCTTTGTCCCTATTAAAAAATATACCATATTTCCTAGCATCGGGGATGCTCTGGCCCCAGGGATGCACCTAAATTTTGTCTTGCAAAATTTTGAGAAAAAAAAGAATAAACATATCCCTATTAAAAAATATACCATATTCCCTGGATTTTTGAAAAAATAAACATAAAATTACGGTCTCAGTATTTTCATCTACCTTATTATAAGATTTACGGTAAACCCTTATAACATATGTCAGTTTTACTTATGTCACTTAATAATGTTCCCTTACAGTCAAGCTCGTTTGAGGAGGGTGAAAATACTGGTAATATTAGAACATCTAAATTACTACTAGTCCGTTGGCTTGTCTACCATAGCATATGATACAGGAATGAATTTTTGTGATTATGTATATTTCTTTATTATTTATGATACTTTTGTTTATTTACTACCATAAAATGGGGTTATTTGTGCCACCTTTGTAATGTAATTGACCCCTCTATTATAAGAAATATGAATATTTAGTCATCTCAAAAGAACTAAGAAAATCCCTTTTCAACAATGTAACTTCAATAATTAAAAGCATCTTTTCTTAGTTGTACTTTAAAAAAAACACCAGTGGTCCAAGTAACCACTACAGACATTTCAATAAGGTTTTGAAAATACATTTTTGAACACCTATGAAATATATATACCCTAATATGAACATATTAACTCTAATGGAACAACACTTTCAATTTCATATACTTGAAGCTCAGAACAAAACACATAATATTTACTTGAAAAATGCAAGAACTGGATAATCAAATGATTTTTATTTAGAAAAGATAAAATGTTGTAGAAGTGATTTGTCAGTATTTGACTTATTCACACACACCTTCAGAATTACAGAATTCAATTGTCTCTGAAAAGAACAATGTTATGCTGCCTAAGTCAATGGAAGTTAATAAACTATTCAAAAACATATGCACCTCTGTGAGTCAGAGCTGCGTTTTGGCAAAAGTTGCACTATATCTACAAAGTCACAGTTGTCTATGTCTTCCTTAGTGGGCCATTTATAGTGATTACAATCTTGTGACTACTCAGGTCGCATAAAAGAAATTTCTGAAACTGCATTCAAAATTACTTTAGTTATTTATAACAAAATAGCAATCAACATCTTTTTTTATTTTTTTGAAGAGGTAGCAATGTTATATTTTACCACCACCCAGTCAGTTTGTTTGTGGTGTTTCTTTTGATACTGTTAAGAAAAGAGTTCTGGTCCGAGTTTCCATAATTCTCTTTAAAAAATTGGCATAGCAAAACATTTCTTGGAATTTTTGTCAAAGACTACCTCAGAATTGTGTTTTATTAACAGATCTACAGAGTTCATGCACAACAATACATCTTGTAATAATATTGACCATAACTATTGATTTATAAGCTATTTTATGGAAATTGTGTTTGCCCTGGAGTTTCTGGTTTCTGACCATGTTTGACCAGACGGATGCAGATGTGATGCCATTGCCAATTGGGTTTTACCTAATGAGGCGTGGTATTGCTCTGTATAGTCAAGTCAAGGGGGATCAGGATTGGTTCTGATGCCTCAACACCAGCGCTCTTATGTCCTTGGGGCAATAGTTGTGACTACTAAGAGAATTTTGTAGGTGTTCCTACCCACACGTTCATGTGTGTGGTAGCCTCGCGTTAAACCGACCTTATGTCACATCCTGTTCTTGTGGGGGTTTGGGTAAATAGGAACTTGTGTTGGCTACATTGCTCAGAATATTTTGACATTATCACCGGTCTATTTTGCCTTTCCCTATTTAGGAATGTACAGAATAAACACCAATTAATTCTAGGTGTTTTAATAGATGTTTTTTTTTGTGGATAAATGTTTCTTGTACATGGGAATATAGCTCAAAGGTAAAACTGTATTGGAATCAGAAAGAAAAACACAATTTTAAAGCTATTTAAAAACTAGCCCATGTCTTTGGGCAGTTTTGTACTGGAGAAATGTAGTGTAACTAATTATTATTATCAATGTTTTCTCCTATTTCACTAACATGGCTCACGATTACTGACATCCCATCCCCAGTATATTGTCTGTTTACAAGGGTGCACCTCCCCATTGCACTAAGAGGGGTAAGGTTAAACCCTTATTCCTGAGGTATGCCAAAAAGTAAGAGTTGAAGGAATTTTTGTCTCTATCGACATGTGCTTGTGAGGGTACCCACATTAAACTTGACCGTGTGTCACATTTTGCCCTTGTGGGGAGGCAGATACATTTCACCTTGGAAAGGGGGAAATTGATTTCAAACCAGAGCAAGTAGTCCTTCACTTTTGTTGTGTATAGTCCTCAATATGAGTGATATGAATTACTAGTACTTTTTGTTATTACTTATTGGTAGAGCTATGAGGGTTACAATGTATGAGGTTTCATCCTTGTCATTATTTAAGCTTATTATTATACATTAAATTTCCCGCAAAAATCCCCAATTTCCAATCTAGACAAAATAGTCACCGCCCTTGCCTTTCAATACATACATTTTTCTTATTGTAAACATCGAGATATATCCACATCTATACATATAATATATAATGTAAAAAGCAATAATCTATGAAAATGAAAAATATTGAAAAATATTTTCAATTTCAGTGTTCTAATGTAAAAAGCATTATTTATTTTTATGGAAATTGTATTTTGTCTCCTAGATATTAGGACCTTTCAACCAAAACTGTCAACATAGGTTTCTTTAGTTTTTAAGTCAGACTGGCTGGCTATATATGTATGTATGATTTAGGACTGAAAATTTCAACATTTAGGGAATCGAACCCAAGATCTTCTGCATGTAAGACAGACATGCTAACCATTACACTATCCGAGTGTGCATTTTCTGAGCGTAGAGAACTGAAACTACCTTACCTGTAGATTGCAGAATCTGAAAGTATTGTCCTCTTGATGTGCAACCAGTTGTTTCCAGCTATGAAAATTCTTCCTTTGCTTTTCTTTCTCAAAGTCATGAAATTAAGGGCTTTTGTGCCATTTTGCCACCGAATCATCCTTTCTACACTGCAAAAGCCAATCATCATATCACGTGTGTTAGTACTGTGTATGAGCATGTTGCAAGTTTGAGATGCTGGTAACAAAAGATTGTTATGGTTTATGATAAAACTGTTTTTCTACCATCCTTAATCTCAGACCCATTTCTACTTGAAAGAACATTATAGGGATTATGGCTAGGCAAATTGACACAGTCACATGACTGCACCAGGATGTTCAGTAAATGTCACTTAGTACACTTCATATGTTAAAATCAAGGATAAAATATATTATATAGGAGACTGCAGATCAATTAAATTGTATGTGACACTTAGTACACTTCATGGGTTGAAATCAAGGATAAAATATAATATTATATAAGAGACTGCAGATCAATTAAATTGTATGTGACACTGATATCACAGTGGGTTCTTATGGGTTAAAAGATGCCAGTCTCTGTAGATAAAGTGATGAGTAGAGTTCTTATCCAAACTATTATACTGAGGTCAGAATTAATATACTACTTTCCTGTTTGATATGCATTTAATCATTATTAATTTTTAAAAAATAGTCCTCCATTTATTAAAAAAATAAATAATAATCTTTTTCAGATTTTGTTAATATTGGAATTGAAACAAATTTCTTTTTAGTTACATCTTTTATTTATTACCATTTTGGAAGGTAATGGCACTGGTTAATTTGATGTGATAGTTACAAAGATTAGTGATCTTATTCTGTACTGAACTGCTTTCCAATCTGTATTGATTTAAGCTATATTGGTGGTTAATAAATGCAGGCCTTACATTATTTTGATATTACAAGAAGAAACTACTTACGTAGGACATTTCAGTATGACCCGTTTCCCTTCAAACTTGTAAATCACTTTACGCTTTATCGCCAGTGATAATTCTGGTTTGTCTTGCATTGAATAGTATTCTGGTTGTATTACTTCAATAATGTTTCCTTGGCTGTCTTTGATAATTGCCTGGTTAGGCTTAGGGGGACAGGGTGTCTTGCAGACTGAGATGAGGATTTCACTCTTGCGCTTTGCAATAGGTTCAAGCTGAGCAATTCTTTGTGGGATGGCTGATGAACGGCAGGGTATTCCGCCATCAAATATGTAGAATGCTTGGATGTCAACTGGTTTGATGTGTGCATATTTGGATATTTTCTGTAGTGAGAAAAGTTAGACATCATGAGGTGACAGGGATGCACATAATATTCCTATTGTCTTGCATCAATTTCTGATTATTAACAATCTTTTAAAAAAATCTTTACATTCCTTTATACAATCATTTGCAATAATCTTACATTATTACAGATGATAGCAGAATTCTGTCAGTGATTATTGCCTTAATTCCTAAATATTGACAATACCTTTATTATGATTATCAGTGCACAGCATACAGATTGAGTGCTGAAAATTGCTGAAACAAAATTTGGCAGTTATGTCATCAAATTCTACTTTTAAGTAATAACATTACTGTGATGATTTTCATTCATTCTTAGCCCTGTGAATGACCTTTACAGATTGCTTTGATTGGATAATGTAATAATTATATAATAACATTAATCAAGAGTGGGCTATTACAAAGTTTTTTGTGAGGGTGGCAAAATATCTTTTCTCGGCAATACAGCAGAAGTTAATTTTGCACAAATATACAAAACATTAAATCCTTTTTTTTAATTAATATTTTATTCGCTATATCTGTTAAAAATAGGCTTAAAGATGAACAGGACAAAGACGAAAGTAATGTTCAATGATAAAGTCCCCAAAAAGACTATAAAGATAGGAGAGGCTTTAGAAGAGGTTGATGAATAAATCTACCTAGGACAGGTAATAAAGTTAGAGAAAGATCATGACTGAGAAATAAAGCGATGCATAACGATAGGTTGGAAAGCATTTGGTATGAATAGAGACATTTTGAAGAGCACCTTACCAATGTGCTTAAAGCGTAAAGTATACAATTTGCAATGTAAGTTTTTGCTAAATTGGTACCTCAGTTTGTGTCCACCAGTAACTTATTCATTTAATACTTTTTTCCAATTTTTTAATTGATCACTCCAAACACTGCATGCTGCCAAAGGACATTGTCATGTGGTGGTTTCTATTGAGTGATTAGCCAGACCTCTACTCTTCTATTTAATTTTTCTATTATCACAAATCAAAATATGTATGTGCAATATTCATACATACAGCAATCCCTTGATATGAGTAGTTAATAAATCCTTGATGTACACTGCGTATATCAAAACCGCATGATTCAAAGTTAAGAATCAATGGAAATAATTATAATGAATCCTGGAAAAAAAAACAAGAAAAAAAAACAAACTAATGTATATTATTACACTAGCAGGGTTACCTGGCATTGCCCAGGGAAAAATAACTTCAAATATAAAAACACAGGAAAACAAATGATATTTTATAGAGATTTCATAAAAGGGAAAAAACAAAGTTCCCCCTTGGTATTGACCCCTAAAAGGGTTAAAAAAACAAACCTTCCAACTTTGACCCCTAAAAATGGGAACAAATGCCCCCCCCCCCCAAAAAAAAATGGGGGGGGGGAATCACTACTAGGTTTAGATTTTGACCCCTAAAACGTGAGTAAAGTCTTTTTTTTCTGGTTATTTGACTGTCGTTTTCAAACTGTTTTGAACTGCACTAATCAAATTTTATACTGTAAATATCAAGGGATGGTTACAAGTTTTTGTGCACTAACATAGCCGCGTTAATCAAGACCGTACATATCAAGGGATTACTGTATTGGCTGATATTTTCTCTGATGCTGTAGTTTTGCATAGCTGCAATAGTTACTTAAAAATGCAATAGGAAATAATAAACAATCCTGAAACTATATATAAAAGAAGACACTTAATTCTGCTAATTCTTTTAGTATGGAAAGATAGTGCTTTTGTGTTTTATTCTCTGTTATGTAATAGCATAACCTTTTCTAGATCTGTAAAAGTGGTGAGCTTACTTGCCTATTGGGGTAAAAAAGATCTGTTATAGATTTGATTGTAATCTCTTACAATACCTTGTTGCAAAGTGTATCTGCTGGTTCTTTTTAATCACATCTACCCACAACACTAGTTTATTGCTGGGTTTAGGTTATTCATGTGTAATGGCATTTATGTGCTTAAAGCGTAAAGTATACAATGGTTGCATAATACCAGCCATGACTTATGGATGTGAAACATGGAAATTAACAAAACGATCTGAAAACCAACTTAGAATAGCACAGAGAGCAATGCTAGGAATAACTCTAAGAGATAGAAAAGATCAACATGGATCAGAGAGAGGACTAGAGTGAAGGATGTTATACAACTAATTAAGCAGCAAAAATGGAGATGGGATGGCTGCCTAGCAAGAAGAGATGGCAATAGGTGGGGGGAAAAGACTAACCGATTGGTGTCCATGGGACAGTAAATGCAGTAGGAAAAGACCAGATACAATATGGCGGGATGAAATAGAAAAGTTTGCCGGTAAGATGTGGCAAAGGTTAGCACAATCTAGGTCGTCATAGGAGATGGTGAAGGCCTTTGTCAAGCTGTGGACTTATGATATCTGATGATGTATCTGTCTATGTATCCTGACTTCACCCAGCCCTAACCGTTCATAGTAGAAACTTGAAATTTTGCACACACACTCCCCACAATTTTTATTTTTTATTTTTTGAAAATACCCCCTCTAAATAGTTTTTTTTAGAGGGGGATTCAATTTTCAATGTAAGTTTATGCTAAATTGGTCACTAGTTTTAGTTTTGAATATTCAGACCGTTTCTAGTGATCACAGTCCAACAACAGGCGAAAGTAGTAACTTATTCATTGAGCACCTCTTTTTCCAACTTTTTAATTGATCACAGCATATGTGGGTGGCAGTGATTCATAATTTCCTTTGGAATGCTAGTTTCATTTATTTTTAATATTCAAACTCTATTTTGTTCTCAGATTGAATTATACCCGTGACTATCAATTTGCACTAGAAAGTAGATCAGTCAGTCACTGTTGGCTTGTCTTTACTGACCTTGATAGTTACAAGGTCTCTAATTAAGACATGAAACCAAAAACCCTTCAAAATCTGTAGTAAATTTTAAAAAAAACAAACATTTCTCTTTCTTTCTGATTTGTGTTAGAGGATGATGATTATTTGGTAAGAATAAATTTATTTTTTTATTTTAAATTTATTTTTGTAAATCGGTGAGCTCGTTCTATATTTGGTATTCATATTGTGCTTCTTCTACCTGCTCTTTCTTTTTGTTGGATCTCTGATTCATGATTCACCTTTTATTGTGCAATGCTGCGCCAGTTTTGGAGCAGGAACTAGGTGCCCCGTGCGAGGAAAATCAATTCTACTGCAAGCAACTGCGGAAACTTTCTTTCGTTTTGATTTTTTTCTTTTTTTTTCTTTTTTCTGAATTCTGTCTGCTATCTGGGTTACTGAAATCATTCGACAATCTACCACTTGGTGTTCAGTCTTTCTTCATTTACTTCCCGAAGTGAGGAAAGGTCAGAAAGGAATAAATCTGTCTTCTCCGCTGATTGTTAACAGGCAGTTAAAGAACAGCTGTATACTGGAACAGATGTATCCTGAATCTGATCGGTCCGTCAGCTTGCGTTCTTGCTTTTGCCATAATCATCTTTAGCAAGTGGGTTTTTACTGGGTGGGATTGCAAGCCTTACACCTACTTTTTTGTTGTTGCTATTTTTACCAATAGATGGGAGGAGTGGATTCTACTCCTGGTTTTGAATTCAGAGTTGTCCTTCTCCTAGTCTTGTTGCCAAACAAGGCTAGAGAGCAACAGCCATACTTATGACTATTTTTTACCTTCATCTTTATTTATTAGTTGTTTTTTATTGCTGATTTCCCCCTGGCAGTGAGCAAATAATGTCGATTGGAAAATAAAGAATAAAGCATAGGTGGGATTTGAACCTACACCCTTTATGGAGGAAGCACAGTTTACTCCTACATGCTCTACCAATTGCAATAAAAAGCAACTAATAAATTAAGATGAAGGTAAAATGTCATAAAAATAATGATACTTCATCTAATAAAAATAAATAAGCTGTATACTTGTTTTAAAAAAAAAAAATGCTCAGCATTGTATGACCCATATGGATATCAGTGAGGCAGAAGATGCTTCCTTTGTTTTACTCTGATACAGTCAGGGCAGGCATGTGCAGTTTCTAACCAAGAAAGAGGAGAAAGAGGAATCCACTCCTGGTTTTGAATTCAGAGTTGTCCTTCTCCTAGTCTTGTTGCCAAACAAGGCTAGGGAGCAACAGTCTTATATTTCATTATTTTTAGTTTTAATTTTATGACTACTTTTTACCTTCATCTTAATTCATTAGTTGTTTTTTTATTGTGACTTTTGGTAAGACCGATTACCCTTCGGCAGTAAGCAAACAGTGTCGATCAGAAAAGAAAGAATAAGCGTAGGTGGGATTTGAACCCACACCCTTTATGGACGGAGCACAGTTTACACCTGCCTGCTCTACCAATTGCAATAAAAAGCAACTAATAAATTAAGATGAAAGTAAAAAGTAGTCATAAAAATAATGATTCATAGTACTTCTGATAAGATAAATAACAAGCTGTATACTTGTTTTTAAAAAATGCTGAGCATTGTACAACCCATATGAATATCAGTTAGGCAGAAGATGCTTCCTTTGTTTTACACTGATACAGTCAGGGCAGGCAAGAAACAGGAGTCTACATAATTGTTTTCATTTTGAGGGACATATTGCTTTTGAGATCTGTTAAACCTTTTGAGATATTAATTTGTCTTTGATCTTTGCAAGTCTAATGGTTTTGCAAAATGAAAATATGTAACTGTGATTTCTTGTGAAGTATGATGAAAAGGTGCGGAGTGACTGAATGGTGAAGGGCACATAGAATGGAATTGGCTTCCAGAGTTCAAACTCTGGCTGAGTTTGTGTTCACTTTGCATTAATTCTCTTGTGAAAAGGCATGACTTCATCTCTTCCCTGCCTGGCTATGGATAAATAGTCTCTCTAGTCTAGGAGACAGAAAGCTCTAATTCCAAACCACCTTGAGGAGCGATGGGCTCCGTCAGGCTGTCTCCCCCTTGACACACCCATGATGAAATCATCTGTGGTTCCCCCAACGACCCTGCACTGGGTTACAGAATAGGTAAAGGTAACAATTAAAGATTATTGCTTACAAAATTAAGTCTGCGCTGTTAGTGTAATGGTTAGCACCTCTGCCTCACATGCAGAAGGTCCCAGGTTCGATTCCCGGAATAAATGAAGAGTGTGGAAAAATCTTCATTAGGATAAATTTCCCTATGCACTCAGCAGCTAATTGAGTACACTCTAGCTGTGTGATTAGGGTGGAGGTATCCCTTTCGGTTGACTTGCATCCTGCCAAGGGGGTGGCCATAAAAACTGTAAGCTTGGGTTAATGACAGGTTAAAAATGCAACAAAATATTATGTACTTACAGAGATCCTTTATTCATATAATGACCACAGTCAACCAAACACACGTGTGTCCTACCGAGCTCTTTCTCAACACAATCAGTAATGGCTGCTCGTTCACCAGAACGTAAAACAGCGCCCCCTAGCTGAAGGTGAATAACCCATGATACTTAACAAAAACTTTTAGGAGTAAAGTCCTGGTCTCGACCAGACTTGAGACTTGCAAGGATCACTAAGCTGTCACACGCAACAGAAACCTGGACTCTGTCACCGGTCTCCATACTCCATTGGGAGTTGTCTCTTAAGACACCTTACCTTACAAAATTAACCATGTCTTAGCATGCAAACCTTTGCCAATAGTGAAAAAGATCTTGTCTTGCCCATACACGCAGATATCACAGAGTTCAATGTTCAAACTTGGTTTTGTTTGCTGATTGATCTATTCTAGATAGAGTTTCTATCGCTGAATGATTTTTCTGGAAATACCTTCTTTCCTTTCATTCCATTGTTGCTGTATCTTTGCTTGAAGGCAAACTATTAAACTTGAGATCCGTGCAACTATCAGTGGGTTTTCTATTTACGGCTTATTTTTTTTTTCCTTTCTCTTTGATGTGCCATTAAGTATTCTTCCAGCCTTGCTGAGTAATTTCCATGGGTTGCGTGCAGATTGCTATTTCCTTACTTCCTTGTTATCTGCTCTTTAAGATTTTCTACTTTCAGATGGATTTTGTAAACCCATTTCAAAGAATGCCGCACTCACGGCTTAGGCTGAAGTAGAAGAAAATAGTTGTTTACTCATTTTTAAGCTTATATGCTTTGAATTTGTAGATTTAAAACATCATTGAAATCTTTTATTTTCTTAACAAAACCTTTTTTTTAAATTTTATGATCTTATTTGCTAAAAGTAATTCATTGTAATACATAGTTAATGTATATACTTTCAAGTATTATTATTATATACTATTAAGATATGGTTTTAAGCATGTATATATATGAAATCAAATGATGGATAATTTTATATCCAATTGACAGAATATGATAATTATAATGACATTTATTAGTGAGAACCTATATTTGCCCGGCGTCGGTGTGTGCGACTGCTAAATGAGCGGCCTAAATCGTAAAGGTGAATAAAGAAACGAACTCTGTGCGGGGATCGAACCCGTGTCCACCTTGGAAGCCACCTATACGCGGTGCTGTTCTACCGACTGAACTAACAAAGATCAGATGGTAGACAGGAGTCTTTTATCCTACACTTTGTTGGCTTCTCCATTCTCACGTTTTGATTTTAGGCACTGTCGACATAAGAGAGCCGCATTATATTCATATAATATGTATGAATCGTATAAATCATTTCTAATACAACCAATTAAAAACCATAATTTTCATTTATTATAATATAATTTATATTATATAAATTAAAAATGTTCTACTTTCTTTGCTATTAGAAAAATTGTTAAACTGCTAAAATTTATTACATATGAAAAAAGATAATTTCTGTTTTCTGGCATTTTCTGTGCTCTGGTAATGACCAGTTTCCAAGGTTGCTGGATCAAAGAGGTACAACTGTATTTCATTTTATAAATATTAATTTTTTTTTAGTTAGAATATTGTTGTTTTGTGGTACCTACTCTGATTGTACATATTCCTGTCTTTGTGCGTATTCCTTTCATACCACATTGGCTACATTCTGTCCAAGATGTCCAGGTACTGAAAACTTCCAAGTTATTTTCTGGAAGAGGTTCATCGTTGAACAACTGAGTTGTATTTTCTTCTACCTGAAATAAGAACATTTAAAAATTGCTTGTAGTTAATAAAACACATGAAATAGACCAAGTGGTACAGCAATTAAATAAAAATAACTTGTTTCTTGTTGAATTTTTCATACAATAAAGTTGGTCACAAAAACACCTTTGTCTCCCTCCAGAACAAGAAAAATTGAATAAGGCTACACTGATTTTATGCTGAAGAGGAGGCATAACCGAAATCGGCGCAAGAACAGTCTACCAATTATCTTAACACTACAACAGTGGAGTTCTTATAGCCTTAGCTTTGCGCTGATTGGCCGAAATTGCAACAGTAGCGCAACCAGTGGTGAAAATATGAACTACGGCTGTACTTATGAAAATGTTTTTGAAGGAAAGATTCTGGAAAATTTCAACCCAGCATTAATACCAATTGGCTTAAATCAAACTTGTATAAAATCAGGGCAGCTTGTATTAAAGGTTCTTTTGACTTAAATCATATTAGGGTATTCAAAATATTTAAAATTAGATGCTAAAACTTAAGTCTAATTTGTTTGAGATGTTGAGCTATGATGATTTTTGATGGCTAATATTTCATTGTTACTGAAAATATTCAAAGAAACAAAGCCTGTAGACAATCCAGTATGCTCACATGTTACCATGACAAAATATACAATCAGAATTAAAAGCTTGCTTTAAAACTTAGCCACTCATAGGAAAAATAACCATTTTTTTCTCAATTGATAGATAAATATATCTGAAACTTTCTTTGGATTCCTAGCCAGCAATCTTGCTCAAGAGGTATCATTTTTTACCTCCTAAACAAAGTTTGAAGAGGTATATGTATTCACTTATCCACACAATATCTCCAAAAGTTTTGAATGAATTTCAATGACATTTTATGTAAGTGTGGGCCATGGGATAAGGAAGAATTGATTAAACTTTGGGGCTGATCCAGGAATTCTTTTTTGATTGAAAGATATTTTTGTATATATCAAGACAATAGTCTGCAATATATAGAAAAAAAATTGAAAGTTACCTGCCCCGCACCGTATCTATCTATGAACTGATTTTCATTCAGTTTTTAGTGACAATAGTGTTGGCAGAGGTATGCGCTCTCCGAGTGCTTTCTAGTTGAAATTGTATTGTTGCAAGGTTCAGTTTTGCCTTGAGGTTGTTAAACCTATATAAATTTATGAGGTTTTCTTATTGAACTCTCCTTATAGTTGTCAACACCTGTGGAATTTCCATGGGTCCAGGTAGTATTTAATTATTTGGATTTGGAGAAATATAGCTTGACAATACTGTTAATGTAACTGGGAATTTGTGCAGGAGCTAAGACTATCAAGACAACAGCACTACTGAAGTCGTCTAGAATACCGAGGAGAGTCCTGGAGTATTGAGATTTGCTGTCACTTGATCCCCAGTCAAAGCCACCAGTCATTGCTGGTGTTAAAACTCAATGAATAATAATGATACTGATAATGGTCATGTCATAATAAAAAAATAATGATGATAGTAATAAATGCGTACAGTTTTCCTCTTACACTGAATTGGGTAAAAACCTTACCAGATTTGCTTATCTATATTATAATGTAGTAAAGTATGTGTGTTTGTATTCTTATGAGTCGAGAACTACACATCACAGAGGAAGAACAAAGGCATAATCAAAATCAGCAGGTCTCAATCTAAATATAGCACACATTTTTAGGCTGAATTTTGTAAAAAGATTTGTTGATTTTTGTGTG
>VCCN01001152.1:7547008-7558113 GCA_006491835.1 Architeuthis dux
AATTTTTGTTAGTTTTGCATTTGCTTCTTGAGCTTTGAAAATCAGCTTCCTGTATAAAAGCATTGATTAGTTTTGTATCTTGAAATTTACTAGGCTTAGTATGTTACAATGCCAAATAGGGGAAAATTAAGCGAGGAAGAATGTCATAGTACAATCTTCTAAGTGAGGAGGGCCTGCCTGCTTAGAAAATCAGTATTTGAAATCTTGGCTTTTTACCTAGGCTTGAACACTGACTTCTGGCACTGGTTGTTTGTTTATTCCTGTTGATTCCTTGTGGAGCATAGGGCCGCTTTTTGTGTTTTCAGTACCAAGTAGGTTTTACAGGATGGAGTTCCCACGATATATCATGTCATCTGTACAAATATTGGGCTTTGTATATACATATAAATATATCGGAAAGAGAATTTCATCGGTGTGTGCTGGAATACATACTTTTATGTTTTTGTCTGTAACATCTTTTCCGCAACAGATACAAACAGTCAATATACACCATTAGAAAGCTGATGAAATTCTCTTTCCAATGATATATCATAACATCTGCTACCTCGACGCTCAAATGGTTTTTCTGTCAGAGTAACCTTCTCTTAGATGGACTGCCTTACGGGGCTAAAGGGCTTCAACTACCCTGCTATTTAACCACGGTTGAAGGAAGAAGTGGATTCATGCCTTCCCAAGGCCATTAGTGTGAAGTGAATGTAAACATCCTTGGATGAAACCCGAACTCAGTTCACTGATTCTGTTTTCTATGCTGGTAACAGCTTTGCCACTCTTCACCTCCCTGGCACTGGTTTGAAATACATAACTATTTCAGCCATGAAACAGGTCAAAATAGTTAAGCTTAACTTAGTCTGGTACAAGGCCACACATGTGAAGTACTCTGTGAGGAGCAAACTTTCTACACAAGCAAATGGGTTTGTGAGACTTGCTGGCCATTATGCTACGGTATGTGTCACCTTTTGGCTGGTATTTTCATTATAATCCAGTGGTTTTCAGAGTCCCAGGTCCCATTCATCCCCTTGTGATCCCAAGTTTCCTCAATTCCTGCCCCATTTTGAATTGTCATCAGGTCATATAGAAGGAGAGACTCTAGAAGAGGTTGATGAATACATCTATCTAGGGCAGGTAATAAAGTTAGAGAAAGACCATGACAGCGAAATAAAAGAACGCATAACGATAGGTTGGAAAGCATTTGGCATGAATAAACATTTTGAAGAGCTCTTTGCCAATGTGCTTAAAGAGTAAACTATACAACGGCTGCATAATATCAGCCATAACTTATGGATGCGAAACATGGAAATAAACAAAACAAGCTGAAAACCAACTTAGAATAGCATAAATAGCCATGGAAAGAGCAATGCTAGAAATATCTCTAAGAGATAGAAAACGATCAACTTGGATAAGAGGGAGGACTAGAGTGAAGGATATTATGCAAATAATTAAGCAGCAACAATGGAGATGGGCTGGCCACCTAGCAAAAAGAGATGGCAATAGATGGGGGAAAAGACTAACCGATTGGTTCCCATTGGACAGCAAACGCAGTAGGAAAAGACCAAACACAAAATGGAGGGATGAAATAGAAAAATATGCTGGTAAGACGTGGCAGAGGTTAGCACAATCTAGGTCGTCTTGGAAGGAGATCGGAAAGGCCTTTGTCCAGCAGTGGACATATGACGGCTGATGATGATACTCTCCATTATGCGTTTCTCTCCTGGCTAAAATTCCTCCCGATTGAGAATGTGTATGTCACATTTTGGCTGGTATTTTCATTATATTCCAGTGGTTTTCAGAGTCCGAGGTCACGTTTCTTGCCTAGTGATCCAAAGTTTCCTCAATTACTCCCCTATTTTGAATTGTCATCTAGTAATTTCTTCACTCTCCACTATGCCTTTCTCCCCTGCGAGCCAAATGCCTCCTGTTTGAGATTCAACTTCATAATCTATTGGCAGATTCAATTGTAACCCTCTAGGCCAATATGGCTGATTGATTTATCTAAGCCAGAGCTCCAAACAGATAGTGGCAAGCTTTAAACAAAGGGCTGTCCATAGAGTGCAAAGGATCTGTGAATAATTACTCAATCTTCAGTGTCTGTTTGACAAAAGCTTATTCAACTGGTTGTAATTAACAGAACATTGAAAGGTTTTGGTGTCATAATGAAATTTGTATTAGCATTGGCAATAGGCAATACTTTTTCCTTCATTTCCTCTCAGATTGGCTCACTTGCATCTGTTTAACTTGTGCCAATTGTAGACCTTGCATTTGTCGAACTAAAATATCTCTTACCTTTCATTATTTCTTTCTAATAGATGAAATATTGTAAACCATTATTATCAATATTTGAGAGACGGGATAGAGGTAGGTTTGAGGGTTGAATTTGGACTTCTGTGTCGAAGTTCTCGTAGCTTAGGTGGCAAAGCAGCTGGTGCTTTTAATCAGGCTTCCCTGTGGCAAAAGGGATGGAAGTTTGAGTCTCACCCTATTCTTTATTTCTGGTCTGTGCTAGGTTAACGGCCTGAGTTAAATTGTGCTAAAAAAATAACTATAAAAAAAATTTAAATGAAGGAAAGTAGTAGTCAACAAGCCCGGCTGCTGCAGGGTCAAACTCCACTTCAACTTCTATTCCGACTGAAGATGGTTACTGCAGCTTTTGTATTGTATATATAATAAATAAAAAAAATTATAAATGAGCAGATCCTGCGTATAAGGTTGCTTCCAAGGTGGACGTGGGTTCGATCCCCGCACAGCACTTGTTTCTTTATTTGCATTTACGATTTAGGCAGCTCGTTTAGCAGTCGCTCACACCGGTGCCGAGCAAAAATAGGTTCCCAACTAACTAAATGTCTTTATAATCATCATATTCTGTCGGATATAAAATTATCCATTATTTGATTTCATATTTTTTTTGTATAAATGTATGAAATAAGACTGTATGATAAATGTTTGTTAATATAAAAGACTTCTCAATTTAGCTCAGTCAGTAAGACAGTTTCCTGGCAATCAGTTGGTTGTGAGTTCAAATCACAGAATTTTATATATCAGTTTACACCCCTAATTATGTTGAGGATTTTTTTGTTATAGTAGGAAAACAAAATCAATTTCAACTGGAGTTTAACAAATATTTAGATGATGGAAAGTAGTCAAAAATTTGTAATAATGAAATATTTCTGTCAAAACTTATAAGCTAAATGGCACAAGATTTTTTTCTTCTTGGCCCACAAGAATCAAACTTTTAATCACAATTATGTGTTTTCCCTTTTCCTTTCAATGGCTACCCTTTCACAAATAAACTAAAGACGTGGGATGTTGAGTCTATTGATATTAATTGACTATATTGATTCTGATAAAGTTAGAGAAATAAAACAATGCATAATGCTAGGTTGGAAAGCATTCAGTAGGAATAGACATTTTTCTTTTTACAGTAGGAAAACAAAATCAACTCCAACTGGAGGTTTGTCAAAAATTTGTAATAATGAAATATCTCTGTCAGAACTTATAAACTAAATGGCACAAGATATTTGCTTCTTGGCCCACAAGAATCAAACTTTTAATCACAATTATGTGTTTTTCCTTTTCCTTTCAATGGCTACCCTTTCACAAATAAACTAAAGACGTGGGATGTTGAGTCTATTGATATTAATTGACTATATTGATTCTGTCTGCTTATTGTTGACAGTTTTCCCTCTGCCATTCCCAGTGTTGTAGTGCTAATAAAAAAGTGAGGGAAGGCAGGGCTGTATGCTCTGTGATAGGGGTAGGTGGCTTTAACCTCTTCCCACAAGAAAATTTGTTATATTTAACCAATTTCAGATGTCTTGAGGTCATATGGGATGAGTATTTGGACACATACTGGCTAATTTTTCTTATTAGTGAATTGTTCAAATAGAGATTTTATTAGTATGTAGATGGTGAGGGAATGCGGTTCCCACTCCCCTAAAAAGTATGGGAACACAGCATCCCCTCTGCACTACACCACTGGCCATTCCCCATACTAAATATGGCAAACTTTACCATATTATTTTGGTACACATACAATAGTGGGTTCCAAAGATTTAAGACAGTTATTCCTATTGAATACATAGACAGACGAAAATAATCCCTTACTTAAAAATTGTTTTTTATTGTGCAAGACAAGGTTAGAAAACAACAAAAAAGAGAAAGCTGAAAGTGCGTATCAAGTAAAAACAACTTCATATAGCTCATCGCAAATACATTTCCTTTTATTTAAGACTATTTCAGAGACAAAACTAAGTAAATTTGAGGCGTAAACATTATTTTAAAAACGAAAATCATAACGGACACGGTTGTTCAACAGTTTTGTGACACGTGACTGATCATCCTAAAATTATTTTAATACGTACAAAACAATTAAATAACAATGATTTCATACATAATTTTATAATTTAGTTTAATACAACACTGTAGCTAGTAAATATAACTAGCAACAGACTGTTCAAACAAAAACTTCAGCTATCTATGTAATATTTTTTTTAAATAATACAGTTTTTATTTTATTTTAATTTAATTAAAAATTGAATTTAAAAAAGGTTTTGTCTTTGAAACAGTCTTAAATAAAAGGAAATTTATTTGATGAGTTATATGAAGATTTCTTTTTACTTGATACACTCTTTAATCTTTCTCTTTTTGTTGTTTTCTAATCTCGATTTCTAACCGGTCTAACATAACAATTTTTAAGTAAGGGATTATTTTCGTCTATGTCCGTGTATTCAAGGGGAATAACTTTCTTGTATTAAATCTTTGGACCTCACTATTGTATGTGTACCTTTATTGTAAATGTCTTTCTAATTTGTCTTTTTCTTTTCTTTTTTTTCTTTCTTTGTTTCCCCTCTCTCTCTAACTTAAGCGTTCCAACTTGGAGGTTAATGTGAAGGAAATGAAAGACAAGTGTGATGAAGAACAACGTCAGGTGAGTTGATGAAATCATGTCACAAATACTAATACTTATCAAGGACATTTCTTTTTTGTGTGTGTTTGTATGTTTTTTGTCTGTAGATGAGGTTTCAATGTGTAGCATAGCTGAGAAGGTTATGACTTATTAGTTGACTTTTAGTTTTAGATATGGTTGCTTTCTGGACTTGCTGCATTGTAAAAATAAATGGCAATTGTTACCTTTCCTGTTTTTTTTAAATGGCCACCATACAAGCTGCAGAATAACAAATGCAGATGACGAATTTCAAATCAAAGAAGCAGACAACAATAACTCCAACACTAACCCTAAAAATACTAACCCTGCAGCTGTAATGGTGGCCATTTTGAACTGAGAAAGATAATAATAGACAAATAAATGGTATTATTAATATCTTAAATAAAAATCTAGAATAACCACAAAAATTAAATTAAATCATTTTTTTTCTGACAAAAATAAAATCTTAGTCCAAATTGAATTCATTATTGGAAAATTTAATTTTATAATCCTTAAAGAGGCTTACAATAATGGAGTTAATAAACATGTCAGAAAACAATTATTTTATTAGATGAACTATTGTAAATCCTCATTATTAATTTCTAAACTACTATTCACCTTTATCTTGATTTTTTTTCCTCAGCTCTTTATCGCAAGCTTTATTCAGGCTATCATCCCACGGCATAGAGGGACGTGGATTCAAGTCTCAGTGAGAGCTTATTCTTTGTCTCCAATCTGCACTATTTACTCACTGCCGTGGGATGACATACTGCATAAAGGTTGCGATAAAGAGGAACTGGTAAATAGTAGTCAAGAATTAATAATAATGTTAGAACACATTTTATAAAAGGTGATCTGATAACACTGGCCTCGATATATTATGTTCTAAATAATTGGGATTTTATTGTTTTATATCATAGGTAAAATTTAATTTTTTTGTTGTTACTACTACTACTAATACTACTACTAATAATAATATTAATAAAAAGGGATTTGTTTTATAATTTGAAAAATTGCCTGATTTTCTTTTTTGCCTGTTATTAGTTATTTGGAATAGTATTTTTAGCTTAGCTAAATAACATTATATTTTGATGATTTTATCATGACATTACATGTAATCAGGCAGACAACTGTAGATTAGTTCCATAGCAAGTAGTGAGCATTTAAAAAAAATGATATACTTACTTCAATAATGTGGCAATGGCTGTTGGCGACAATGAATGATAATCAAAGTGATCTCTAATACTATAGTTTTAGTTCTTTGTTTCTTTTTGCTAAGAGAATGCTTATGAATGCACATGGATTTTCTTTATTTTATTTTGCAGTAAAAAAACAATTCTTTTTGCAAAGAAAGCTGCTATTTGCATGCCACTTATTTTGTTTTTTTTAAATTTGTTGCTTCGTTGCTTAAAACTTATAAAAGATGATTATCAATTGTTTTTGAAGAGCCTGTTAAAAATCTTGCATATTTTTTGTTCGTTTTTTTTTCTCCTGCTTCTTGGTAGCTTTAATATTTGCAAATACTTTTAAAATTAAAAAAAATGTTGATGAAAGTGAGAATTTTTTTGATGGCGTGGGGATCTTTTTTCTTATGACGTAGATCACTGGTCTTTGTAACAGTCAGAACTACAATGATGAATTTTAAAATTAATTATGAGAATTTAATTAAAGAAAATCATGAATTAAACAATAGATATATACCGTATTTCCCATGGTCAAAATGCATTAAAAACTGAATTAAAAATTAGTGTTAAGATAACATTTTGGATAAGGATGTTGGTCCAAATGAATTATTTAGTCAAGATTACTAAAGAATTTTAAGCCTTTTCTTTTTTTTTTTTTTACAAAGTGATGGAATGTAAAATTTTACATGGTATCATTTATCACACTTAAGTGTAATTATTGTTGTGACACTAAAAAGCAAAGGTTAAAATGTTACAAACAGTCAAATTATTATTTAATTATTTAAATAATATAGAAAACTTCATACTTTCTCTCTGATCAAAGAAAGATGGCGGCTTCATATATACAAAGGTGGGTCAATGTGGGTAGACTGACATGTAGATTTTAGTTGAATTTTGATCTGAAATTTTCACTGTATAACGTTTGGTCTATGTGATTAAGAGTCACCACTGAATTGAGTACATTGACAAGGAAGGAAATTATGTTGAAAAATAAATATTTGTTGTGCATTTTTCATCATTAACAAAACAAAAGCAAAGTTGCTTCACATGTTCCATGATATATGAGGCAATGATTTAGTCTCCATATCTCAAAGAAATCGATTGGGACATGTTTTATACCTGGAACACAAACCTTTAATGAAAGACACATAAGATACTAGCATTCCAAGGGAAATTATGAATCACTGCCACCCACATATGCTGTGTTGGGGTTGGGGGGTGATCAATTAAAAGGTTTAGCTGTGATCACTAAAAAATGTCTGAATTTTCAAAAAATCAGCGGCTACAAACTAGTGACCAATTTAGCAAAAGCTTTCATTGAAAATTGAACCCCACATTTTGGAAGGGAATTTTCAAAAACATTTTCCCTACTGATTGAGGGGAGTATGTGTACAAAATTTCAAGTTTCTACTATGAACAGGGCTGGGCAAAGTCTGGATACATAGATACATATAAACACATGAATAACCTAAACCTTTGGTAGCAGTGATTAATAAAACAAGAATTCGGTTGATTTCAGAGTACAGGAATATCTTGAATAGTGCGGTTTTGATTAATGTGGGTTTTGATGTAATATGTGTGAGGTATTGCTGTACAATTTAATGTAACTAAGTATAAGCTGAAAAAAAAAATTTGATAAGATCTTGAAGAGTGAGGTTTTGAACAGTACGGACAATTTGGGAATAAATTAACCGCACTATTCAAGGTATGCCTGTAATATTGCTGGCAAATATAAATTTAATTTGTTTTCTTTGGCATATGTGAAATCTCGAAACTCGAATTGATAGGTTCAAATTTCTAATCTTCCAGTTGGAAGTAGTAGATGCAACATTTAAAAGTTAAAGGATTTTGTATAATTGAGTTTGGTTTGTGTGTGCTTGAATATGTGTGTGTGGAGAGAGACAACAACTTCAATGAGTTAGAATGCTGTCAAAAAGTGCCCATAAAAATCAAAATATTAAATTCATACAAGATCTGAGTGTCTCTCAAATCCTAGTTCAGTTTTTCCTTACTTAGGTATTGAAATATTATTTTTTCTTTCTCTTCTGGTTTTTGACTTTGTTTCATTTAAGAGTTACATTTTCTTTTAAAAATCTTTTTAAAAATTTTAAAAAGTTTTATAGATTTTGCATAGACATTAGATTAAACTTTAAAGATCAGAGACTTAGCTTGTCATGGTTCTACAAGCTTCTGTATGTTTAAAAACATGAGTGGTTAAATGTTTTTTCTGATATGACATAAGTTGATAGAAATAACATTATCTAATATTTTTTAACAGATTGATGAATTCAAAATGAAAATATCTAACCAAGAGAAATCTGTTCAAGTAAGTTTTTTCAATTTTTTTTTTCCTTTTTTTCCTTTTTTAAAATTTTGGTTTAATTCATTTTACCTTTTCCTTTTATTTTCTAAATAATTTTTGTTTGTTGTTTAATTTCTGATTAATAACTCAGTTTTGATATCGAAGGAGGGCATTTTTTTCCAAATTGTGTTCCTAACAAAGTATTGCATTCTAACTTGCTTTACACCATCGTGGATTCATCTGAATTAACTTTTCTATGCAAATTCTTTTCTATTTGGGTGATGTAACTAAACGATTCCTTGTAAGATTTCTGTTATTTCTTTTTTAATAAGCATTAAAAAAGGTCCTTATTTTCATTTTGAAGATCATTTGCAGAATGATATGTGAATTAAATGAGGTCATTTCTTCTGGTTTCATTTTGAAATTGTACTCTGATTGAAATTCAATGTAACCTTTTTGTACATTAAAATACTTGCATTATCTATTATTACTATTTTATAATCAAAGCCATATTTTTTCTTTTTATTACAAGGAACCAAAGGATTGAAATATTAACAAAATTAGCCATAATTCTTGTTTAATATTCAATATCGATTACTTTTTGAAGGAAGATAACACAGTTTATCGTTATGTTTTATTTTTGACTAGAATTTTCTTTCATCTTAATTTTTAGTTGCTTTTTATCGCAACTTAATCAAAACAGACCATCAATCTTGTAGCTCAGTCGGTTAGAGGCAGCTTCCTGAGGTAAAAGGGACACAAGTTTGGGTCTCACCCAGAGATTATTTTTTATTTCCGTTCTGTGCTCTTTATTCACTGCCATAGATTGACGGTCTGAGTAGGTTGTGATGATAAACACCTAAATAATTTAAGATGAAAGAAAATACTAGTCAAAAATTAATGGTTTCTGCTGATTGTTGATATATCTACATTTTAGGAAAATGTGTATGTATTCACATGTTAACGGAAGTTGACACTTCTGAAGAGCCTTTCTCTATAATTATAAACATCTGTGCTAGTGTTCAAATTAAGATGTGAAAATGCCTTATTTCTCAATTTCATTTACACTTAAGAGACTTCCTTCAAGAGAGCAGTCAGCAATGTTTTTGTAACAGTCTTGAGTAACTACCAAAATTTGGATCATGAAAATCTTACTTAATTTTTTATGTTAAAATTTATGCAAGACTTTGTAGATATTTGGTATTTGCTTTCTATGTTATAAGAAAGTAAACTATTTTTATGTAACTTTTGAACATTGATCATTCCTCTATTAGTAAGAATCACGGTCTGTTTCATAGTTATTTCTTGCTGCACTGTTAGAATTGAGAAGAAAGAAATAACCTTTTGATGTTACTATCTAGAAAATCATCATCATCATCAAGAGCCGTGTCTGTGACATAAGAGCCATGTCTGTGACACTTCCTACCTTATTATTAAACTATCTATCTTTATTTTCTCCCTTCTTTTTTCTTAGCCTCTTATTAAACTACCTAACTGTTTTCACCCCTCTCCCGTCCTACCATGTTTGTCACACGTATAGTATCAATCACAGCCATCAGCTGAGCATGTTGTACAGTTATAACTGTCAGCGAAGTGATTGGTCCTGGTCTATCTTATAAAAACTTTAGAGAACAGAAATTGTTTGTTGTCTGTTTCAATGTATCTGACTAGAGCTATATATAGATAATTACAAACATTACCATCTTTGTGCATTTTAATAAGGTTTGTATTTTCTTTCAGGGTTTCTTTAAAACTTCACCAGACCATAGTTTGAATTCACTCTAATATACTTTCTCTGACCTCTTCTCTTCATTTCAATTATGGAATGATCAACACTTTGAAAATTGAACTGTTGCTTATTTATATTGAATGGTCAAGTATGTTAGGAATTAACAAATATCATGGATAACATAGGCCAGGGGTGGCGAACCTATGGCACGTGGGCAAAAGGTGGCCTGCAAAAACATTTTATTGGCACACAGGAGATATAATTTTTTGTTAATGATTTTATTTTTTTTTAAACAAAAAGAATGTCAACCATTAATTTATTAGCTGTCAGCTCAGTTATTGATTGTCTAAACAGACTTCTTTAAAAATGCTTTCAAGCATTTTGTTCTCTCTCTCCATGAAATATTTTGTAAAACACAAATATAATAAAAATGATGACCTGCTACTCAAAGATTCCTATTGGCACATGAGGGGATTTCTTTAGAAGATTATCACCAATGTGGGCACGCACCCTCAAAAGGTTTTGCCACCCCTGACATAGGCAGTTTCCATACTTCTTCAACTTCTGTTTATGATGAAAATGTTTTGGTTAGCTAACTTAGATCACAAATAGCTATAATTCCTCTTAAGTATTTTTGGCTTATTGTGGGCATTGGTGGCTTTCTTGTTGTCACACTTTTATTTTCTTTATATCTATTAATTCAAAAGTAAAGATCGTGAGGCGCGGTGGTAATATTCTTCTATTTTGTCTTGAAGGCTTGTCTCTTTTTAATGTCATGAACCAATTTAAAGTTATAATTGATTGTGCAATTAAGTATTTAAAAAAAAAATGTAATTAATATCAATCAGCATACATTCATTTAAATCCATTGCCTACCTCTCTCATGGAATTAAACCTGGTTTTTCTAGATTTTCCCAAAATTAAACTTGGTTTTTCTAGATACTCCCAGAATTAAACTTGGTTTTTTCTAGA
>VCCN01001152.1:7588364-7603102 GCA_006491835.1 Architeuthis dux
TATCTAAATATAGATATAAAATATCTAAATTGGCAACATTGAGAAGCAGCCAAAATACTTTGAAGCTGTAGTTTCGTACGACGGACGGAAAATTATTTTATATGGCAATTATGGCAGGCTGCTCCACAAACCATAAAGTCTGGCCCCTTCCAAACATGCTCCTTTGGAACAGGCACTGCCCTAGATAACCTTAAACACTGTTACTATACTGAAAAGTGTTTGGTGAATATCTTGAAAGTGACGTAGCCTTACAAATATTTCACTTGGTTTTCACAAAAATAAATTTGTGGACCAAATATTGGCATTTCAAATTCTTTACAATGTGATCCTTGAAGATAAGTTTTACTTGTCAAGGTTGACTATGGCTGAAACAGCTGTTACTTTGTGGGCATGTAAGGTAGTTACAGAGAAGTAGACATGTAAAGGAGTGTTTTACCCAAATGCTCACTAACCCACTCTCTTATCTCATCAATTATGGCATGCCAGTGATGAGACATTTTGTGACAATATCTGATGGTGAGACAGAGTTCATGGAGGTGGATTCATGCCTTCCAAAGTGCATTAGTCTGACATTAGCTGGAATTCAAGCTTGGTTTGCCAATTGCATTTTCTGTGCCCAAACCAGGCAATGGTGAATTTGATTGATTTTATTGTACGTGAAATATGGTTTTGTGCTAGAATTAGCTTAGTCTAAGTAAATCCTAATTGTTCTTCTAATCCAGTTGTTCCCGACCTTTTCAAGGTCATTCCCCACTTTTGTCAATAAGACTACTAGCCCCCATTCCATTTAAATAGTTGCAACAAAGAATAATTTCAAATAATTATTTTATTTCGTGTATAATTAGACAGCTTTATAATAAGAATTAGTTTTATTTTATAATTGTACAGCTGCCTCAACCACAATTATTTTATTGTCTGCAGAAATAATTTTTAATTGATAATTTTCTACAATCTTTCTTTTATTAATAATGCAGATTACGATAAAATGAACAGATTTCAAGTTTCAGATGTTTATATCGACACATGTCGCTTTTTGCTGAAAGTCTGTGGCAGTCGCTAATAATTATATTAAAATAAAATTACCTCGAAATCAATTCTGGGAAGCAAAGGTCACATTCATTTATTAACATTTTTATTGAAGTTAATAAAACCAATTAAACACGCGGACAAAAAGCTAACAGTATAACTAAATTTAAAATAAATTTAATAAACAATGCTGGTAAGGAAAATTCAGACCTTTTGTTGCATAGTTATACGCCATCTTGCATCACACATCCCCACTATCCTTAAACCAAAAACATTCACCACAACTTGGGCTACCTAAATTCCTCCCTGTTCTAATCATAGAATTGTATCAATAGATGGAGGTGGCTGTTGATTTTGTGTTGTTAACCATAATAGTGCAAAATAAATGTTTTTCCTAGTCTTTGTTTTGTATCTTTAAATCTCTATTTCAAAGCAAAGAAAAATGTGAATTAAAAATAAATAGAATTGTTTATTTCTCACATTTTAGTTATGGTTCAAAATGATGATACATTTTTAATATTAATTTAACTTTTAATATTATTTTAATAGTTTTTCTTTGGAATACACATTTAACATGTTGGCTTTCTGAATTTTATCACCTATCAAAAGAATTGGTCTCATACTAACATGTAAAACTGTTGAAGTGGTTTATATATTAATGGTTATATTTTTGGTTTCTCATGCAAATGATGCTTATTTTATGAGTTTTGTTTATATTTTGGCATTTTTATATTTCATTTTTCAAATTTTATTTTTATTTCTTTGTTTTACTTTTGATATGGAATTGTCTGACATTACTTTTAAGTCACCACTATGAATTCTGCTTGTACTTTGTAAGTTATCTCCCCTTCTGTAGGTCCAGTACTTCCACAAAACTCCTCACGGATCTTCATGTGCTTGTATCTATCTTGCCCTCTATGTCTGCATTATTGTTCATTACTATTTCTTCCAGGCGATCCTTTCACCCAAGACCCCTTTGCATCCGAAGACCCTTTCAAAGATGCATTTCCGGTGGCTGATAATGATTCCTCTGCCTTTCCTAAGGTAAAAGCTTCTGTTTGTGTCACAAAAACACTGATAATGCTCCACATGCCAGCAAGCTATTGTAGCTGAAAGTCTTCAAATGAGTCATGTTTTCTTTTTTAGGTGATGTAGAAACCTATCCTAATGAAATTGCGGCATTTAAAAACTAATTTAATGCTATTTATTAGAGCAGCACCCAATTTTCTCTAAACTCTGCTTTCAATAACTAGCTACTACCTCTGTCTCATAATAGTTACATTTGCATATTAATTATTACTACTAGATGTAGCGACTATTATGGGACAGGTATTCTTTCTTATTTTTAATTTATTTGACTGTTTTAGAAATAAGATTGTTGAACTTGCCTTCAGATTAAAGAGACATTGAATCTATGTTCTTCTATTTTCCTTGAACTTTTGGGAGATAGGACATAAAATGAAATAAATGGTAATGTCCATAGTTAAGTTCATGTTCTGTAAACTTATTGTTGCCCTTGTCTTTGAAAGGAAAAATGTACTTTCACAAAATCATATTCGGTGCTGTAAGCCTGAATGAACCCTGGTTATCCATGGCCAGGAAAGAAAATTATAATGTCTAGGTCCAGTGGGCCGTCCCCCTAGGCTGCACCTCCCCCATTGCATTAAAAGGGATAGGGTAGGGTCAGGTTCAATCTCTGATGCCTGAGGTGTCTCAAAGGGAAGTGTTGAAGGAACTGGACTATTTTTGTTCTTACCCAGACGTATGTGTGTGGGTTTCCTATACTAAACTCGACCATCTCACATTCTGTCCTCGTAGGGAACTGGATGAATACCCATAAAGCTGTCAATGTGCGAGTAAATTATATTTGCTTTATAATAAGCAAAATCAGTATTTATTGTTGAGCAGGTCCGGGCAGGGAGGGGGGCATATGGCCCAGGCTTACGATTTTGAGGGGGCCTACTCCAGAGGTGTAGCAAGAGAGAGAAGGGCGCTATATATAAAGTCACACGTTAGCATTACTATTGTGGAGACTACTACCATCAGTTTGAAATGGGGTATACTTTTCCCATCTGGCCTGGGCTTGTTGCCAGCTCTGCCCGGCCCTGTTGTTGAGTTTATGTATTTCCTGCAAATTCCATCCATAAATGTTATTAGAAAAATATCTGTATGTCATAAAACGAATCAAACGATTTAGAGGAAAACCCGCCATTCATGTCATCCCTGGAAAATATGATTTCCGTTTCATTGACCGATATTTTTTTCTTTGAGAATGTGGGTAAGATTTTATTAATTTTTTCCTTTTTTATTTTTGTTAGATGAAGTATTATAAATCTTTATTATTTTAAAATTTTTATGACTACTTTTTTACCTTCATCTTAAATTTATGGCGATAAAAAGCAACTCATAAAATTAAGACAAAGGTAAAAAAAGGAGTCATAAAATTTGTAAAAAATAATAAAGATTTTATTTATTTGTCGTTTTTATTCACTTGTAAGAGGTAACAAAAGGGAAGATTTGTTTCCCAAACACACTTTTTACTACTACTACTCACACTGCTTTTATCTTTGTTTTAGCTCATTAAAGACTACAGGCAATCTTTGCAATAACGCACTTTGGTTTATTGCCATTGTGAATCAGCCATTGTGAATCAGCCATTTTGAATGGCTAAAAGTGTGGCTAGATTTTTTTTAAATGGCTAAAATTGGGTAGATTTAATTTCCAGGTATACGCTCCAAAAAGTATAAATAAATATTTCTCTATAAATATAAAGAACAATGGTTCACCAGTTTCTCTGCACACGTCTATCCTGTGCCGATTTCTGTAATAAAGCATTTTAACTCCATATAGTTTGTTCCTGCAAACTATAAATTATCAAATTCAACTACAGAAGTAAATTAATTCACTAAAATAATTCAACTTGTTTTTGTTGGTCCTCCTTGCACTGAGATGGGCCGAGTTGTTGTGCGCCGAGTTGTTGTGCGCCGAGTTGTCGTGCAGATGTTTGCGCAGGATAGACATGTGCAGAGATGTCGCGTCACAAAGAACTGTATCTTTAGATCGAGAATAACGTTATTTGAACGTTAATATCTGATCAATACGTTGTATATTTATACTTTTGGGAGCCTTTGTATCAGTTTTTGCAGCTTATACAGTTACCTGGAAATGAAATCTACCCAATTTTAGCCATTCAAAATGGCCGTTCTCCGGAGTGTATTATTGCAAAGATTGCCAAGGCTACAAAAGGGTAGTTGAGCTATGATTGTCAATGGCTGTTATTACTAAATATTAAACAACTGCCTCTTGGAAACATCCATCATTCTTAAACCCCCATTTTTTTCTCCATCTTCTCAAGGGAACTTTAGGTCCTCCTCTCCTGTTAGGGGGCATCAGGCAACAACCTTTCACATTTATTGCTGTCTGCAGCTAGGGTCCTAGTTTCATCTAGGTTGTGCCTGTGCTAGTGTTGCTCTCAACGATCTTCCACCGGCTGGTAGCCAGTCAATCGAGTGACTAGCTTTGTATATGCCCAAGGAAATGCAGTCATCGAGACTCCACCTGCTCGTGTAGTGGCTTCTGCTGCATTCTTCATAACACATCATTGTTTCCCACTCTATCGTGCCAGGACACCCTGAGAATACGGTGCAAGCATTTGTGATGGAAGATGTTAAGTCTCCTAGCTATCACAGTGGTGCTCTTTCATGTTTCGCCTCCTTACAGAGCAGCAGAAACAACCATTGAAGTAAAACATACTTATTAGTCTTTAGTTGTCTTGAGATTCTTAGATTCTTTCTTTATTCCATGTATTTTCCCCTCATAATTGAATTTAATGGCCAAAAAATAGATCAGTTAAAAACACAAGAAGAGATTATATTGTCTGAACTAAAGTTGGTATGTTAATGACGCTTATATAGTTATAGACAATACCTGCCTTTTCTGTTTGAATCCCACTTCTTGCTGTGATCAGTGGAGTATCTGATCCCCCTTGGTCATTCATGGCCAAAGTTAAGCAACCATCTAGAGGGGAACGTCCCTCCAGGCTACATCACCCCATTGCATTAATAGGCGTAGGGTCAGGGTTAATCCTGCCAGAGGAGTGCCGAAACAACTAGACAATATTTATTGCCACCCACGTGTACACGTGTGGGGCCTCACATTAAACCTGGCTTTGTGTTGAATTTGCCCTCGTGGGAGGGGTGAATAAATACTCTGAATTTTTGAGATTAAGAATTATCATTACTAGCTGATATACCCACCAGGTGGTGGTAAATTGCTGTAAAAAAGGGGGAGGGTTAATCCTACAGATAAGTGGTATAAATTGGCAATTTCTGTGTGAACAACATACATTATTTTTTATATATCTTATCACGAAAGAGTTTGATTTATTTACTTTTTGTTTATTTCTTGCATTTGAAATTAATGGACTAACCGACCTTCCTGATTGTAAAGTTTCACACGCTTGCCCACTCAATGTTAAAAATGGCGCACCACTAAAAACATTTCAATTATCCTTATTATATGAACTGGTCTATTCAGACTTGGTTCCATCTTGGTTGTTATAGTCACAATGTTTTGGTCGTTTTACTCACCAGCCTCTTTCAGGTGTTATCAGATAGGAAAGACACTTGAAGAAGATAGGAGGGTACAATGGCTGAAATGTTGTGCTTATAAAAACCAAGATGAGGACCCCAGTCTGAATAGATCAGTCTATAAAGCTCTGCTTTATCATGATGGTTTTAGTGACCCAAATGGTAAAGTGTTGACATGTGACATGGTAAGATATAGGATACAAGTTCTAGTCTTTTCCCAGATTTCTTTCTTTTTTCCAAATTCATGCAAATGAATTCAGTGGCTGAAGAATAGATCAGCTAAAAAGCAACAAACAAATAAAGTTAGGCATGTATTTTTAAAATTTCAATTCAAAAAGGTAGATATTACCAGGGCTGCCAGCAGATTTCCCCCCCCCAAAACCCCAAGATCCTGCACTCGAATAAACTCAGATTCTACACAAAAACCCAGATAACACAAAACTCAATAAGGCAATTTTAAAATGAATTATTTTTACCTGTTTATTAACAGTTACTAGTTAACTACTACATAGTGTTACAAATAAATATTACTTTTGATTTTATTACCATTCATTACTATTCATCAAAATCTTGGAAAATGGAGACCATTTCATTATAATTCTTAGCCGTTTTGAGTCTTACAGAAAAGTTATTTGTTTCATAATGTAAGAGAAAATAAATTTGACGAAACTCATATTGTGAAAAATATAATTATGTAAATTTTATATTCATTTAACAAACATTTTTGGATAAATAATTTGAAGGTTAGGGCAAACTCTGTATAATGTGAAATACACAAGTTAAGAATCATTTCCAGTTGCTACTCTATAGATTTAAAACAAAGGTTATTAATAACTTTAACAAAATGACTAACTTCTATTGCCACAGCATTAACTCTTAAATTCATGAACAGCTTGAAACCGCTCCTAAATAAATATTTGAGAAACTGTAATGTGTAGAAAAACTTAGATCTCATTAAATTTTGAAATGGAAACCCAGAAACCCAGATGGGTATCGGAAAACCCAGATCTGGGTTTAAAAACCCTGTGCAGGCAGCCTTGGATATTACCATTCTTTTATAAAAAGAAGGTATATTTTAATACTAACCAATTTTTTAAATTTCAGGGTAAATTACATGTTAAGTTCTGTTTTGTAGCTTACAAAATGATAAATCGAAAAAATATTTTGTGTTGTTCTTTTTTTTCTTTGTTCAAATTTTGTTATATGCACGCATTTGTATGTATGTAGGACGTCCCTGATAGCACCTCGAGCTCACCACCACCTCAAGAGGTAAGTACCTCTGAAACCAAACTTTCATCTAAAATCAGGTTGAGGTTTTCTTAAAATTTGGTCAAGCCTGCTACATTCCTGCTATTCTTCCAATCTAAAACAAAGTTTATTATTAACTTTACCAAAATGGCCAACTTATCTTGCTGCACCGTTAACTCTTAAATTCATGAACTGCTTGAAACCGCTCCTAAACACGGTGGAATTCTTCAATGAATAGAATTTTAAAATGAATTGAAATTTTTTTATTTTTTTTTTAAAATTACCTAAAAGTGCAAGGGGAGTAACTTTGACCCGAAGTTATTCCCCTTGATTTAAGATTTGAATTCTTTTATATGAATTTAAGAGTTAATGTCAAGGCATGTATTTTAGAGGTGTGCATGAGTGTGGTTATTATATCCTAAACACAGTGGATCTCTTCACCGAATGGTATTTAAAAAAAAAAATGGAACTCTTTTGTGAATTGAATGAAAAATAATCTTTAAAAATTTCCTAAAGGTGCAAGGGAAGTAACTTTGATCCGAAGTTAATCCCCTTGATTTTAGGTTTGAATTTTTAAAAATATAAATTTAAGAGTTAATGTCAAAGCATGTATTTTAGAGGTGTGCATGAATGTGATTATTGTATTATTAATAATAATAATAATAATAATCCTTAATATAATTTATGAGCTGTCAGTCTGTCGGTGACAAAAAACAGAAAGGGAGGAAAGGGGTATTGTGTATACACAAACTCAAATTTGCCATTGGCTGTGTGTGTACGTGTATTTGTTCGCTGGCTGCTGATAATATAACTACAACTATTACTACTACTGTTGCTGATGTGTGAATTTCGTTTTTTACCCCAAATGAATAAAAGAATTTCAGTTGACAATACCTTGCGTTAACCTTTCAATTACTGTGTAAACACACTGACACAGAACACAGCTTTATATATACCGTTAGCCAAGCAACAGGCATTTACTAGTAATGATAATAACTTGCCAGAGAACTGAAGAAACTATGGAATATGAAGGTGGCAGTTGTATCTATCATTACTGAAATACTTAGAACAATCCCAAAGAGTCTTGCAAAAAGATTTGAATAATTGAAACCATCCAAACAGCAGCATTACTAAAATCAACTAGAATACTAGGGAGCGTTCTAAAGTATTGAGGAGACTTGCTGTCACTTGAGCTCCAGCAAAAGCCACAAGTCACTGCTTGTGTGAAGAACTCAACAGAAGTGGATATATTGTTTTTCTTTAAGGGAAGAAAAATTACAAATGGTACTGTCAGAAAATAAAAAGATAATTTCAGTACTATCTATGACCAATATCCAAGTGTTGGGCCAGAAGTGTTGGGTTGAAGCAACTATTTAAGCTTATATATGATTGTATAGCTTCAAGTATATGGCCTACCTACCCATTTATGGTAGTAGGCTATGTTTACAGGGTTTTGTGTACTTATAGGTATGTCCAATACACTTTTCCTCCATCAAATACATGAAAATCTTCTTTCATAACCCGAAGCTATGAATAAAAAAAGTCAGATTAAAATTAATGCTGGTCTGATGTAAAATGCTTAAACTTTAGTTTTCACCTATCAAACTTTGCTTATCTTATGTGGGTAAGAGGTATCTCTCTAGGCCAGTGGTTCTCAAACTTTATTGTACAATGGCACACCAACTCTAAAAATGAAATGAATTAGACAGAAACACTTCAGAATTCAATAAACAAAACTTTTATATTGGCATACTGATATTGTTGTATAGCCATCTTGGATTTCGAGAAAAGGGAAGACTTGAGACTTGTTTTATAAAAATATGAGGATATATTTTATTGCATCAGATACATCGTGCCGTGGAGGAGAATGAAGAGTGGGAGGGGGATAATGAGAGCCAACACACTTTTCCTAACAGGGAAATTGGTCTTGTGTCCATCCCAAGCTAGGTGTTCCCTCTCTCTGCTTTCTGAGGGCGTCTCTCTGGCTTTTATGTGGTTCAAACTCCCACACTGGTTTTCCAGCCCACCACAGTCAGGTCGGGGTTCAGTCAATATTCTGTTTATGATTTTTGAACACCTGTTCTGTCTATTCCGGTCCCCAACATCTGCACTTTGGGGTTTTTGTCGATATCCTGTTTATGACTTTCAACGCCCACGGCTGCCTAAATATCGATATATACTCATCAGCCCTTATTCCTTTCATCTGACGATAAAAAGATTCAGATCTCACAAAATCTAGTGATAAAACCACTAGATTGGCAACTCTGCGGCAGAAGCAGGACAGACCTAATACCTATACTGGACACGTTCAAGGCTTTAAATATATGTTTGAAAAAATCTATGTGGCACTCTTGGGAGATAGTTGTGGCACACAGTTTGAGAACCACTGCTCTAGATTGCTAGAATATGGTTTGTATGTTTGTGCCTTGGTAAAGTTAATATTCACTCAAGCATATCCCAACTGAAGATGCAGTTTGGAGAGGTACTTACTGACAGCAATAAATGTGTTTCTAGCAGTAAAGCATGTATTTTTTTGTTTTTGTTCTTTTGTTTTGTTTGTGATGTTTGTCTTTTTTGACTTCCACCAAATTTCACACTAAAGTCAAATGATAACTCATTGGGGAACATCTTCATTCACCAGGGAGACAGCTTTCATGCCTGCTTCTCTGGCCACCTACCTATTTCGTTTTACCTATTGGATCCAATCCTACAATTTACACCCCCGACCTTTTTTTGTTCTGCTCTTATGGCCTTGATAAAAAAAACAATATACAAAGTAACATTCCCTGTCTATTTGCTTACCCCCCTGATTCTGCTTAGAAATCCCAATCTTCCTGCCCGTTCTGCGACAACTTTATTTTCATGTCTATATAATAATCAGCAGTTAATAGCAGAAGCAGAAAATTTAATAAATTTATAAATGGCTCTTTAATCTTTAAAGGTAGATAAAGCATTTGTCTCTTAAGAGACAACTCCCATTGGAATATAAATGGCCGGTGACAAAGTCTCGGTTTCTTTTGTATGCGTCATCTTTGCAAGTTTTAAGTCTGGTCGAGACTAGGACTTTATTCCTACAAATCTTTATGACCACCCTCTTGGCAGGATACAAGTCCATCAAAGGGATACCTCCACCCTAATCACACAGTGTAGAGTGTGCTCAATTTGCTGCTGAGTGTGCAAGAAAATTTGTTCTAATGAAAAGTTTTCTACACTCTTCGCTCATATCAGGAATCGAACCTGGGACCTTGTGCGTGTGAGGCAGACATGCTAACCATTACAAGTGGACTCTTTTAACAGTTAGCATTCTGCATTCTTTTTCAAGATTTTGTGCACTCTTAACTTTGAAAGCCTGTAACTTGTGTGTCTGTTCATGTATGAGTGAAATTAACATGGAAACACAACCTCGAAATTCAACACTATCTTACATGGTGTCACCTACAGCGCCAGGACAAACATTTGCTTGGTAATAAGGTTACCTACAGAGTGCCAAAGGTTAGTCTGTCAAATTCATGAGTTTATTAATGAATGTTACCATCTTTGGGTGTGGGATAAATTGGATCAGAGAGGGACATCTTTCTTCTAAAAACAAGTTATGTTAAAAATCCTGCCAAACTATTATTTTTTACTTGAGTAATCTGGAGTGTAAAAAAGTATTCCTTAAATACAACTGATGTACTATTGTCAAACTCCAGTCCGAGTTGGAGTTGACTTTGCTTTCCACCGTAACAAGAACAACAACATGAACAATCCTCACCATTTTAAAACTCTTCACTGTTTGTCTATCGCGTCACGTTAAACCAAATCAAATAAGTTTTAAAGCTCCTGCCTTTCCATGAGACAAGTTTGATATACTTATGAATTTGTTATATATGCAATACAAAAGTTGCAGTAAGCATCAGTCGGAATAGAAGTAAGAGTGGAGTTTGACCCTGCAGCAGCCAGGCTTGTTTCACCATTTCTACGTGAACATTTCAAGTATTTGTGCATAAGGTCTATACTAAAATAGTAACACTAGTATGATTTTGTATGGTCATTTACTAAACCTACTTTAGTCTGGCACGAAGCTACAACAGTGCAACACCTGTGAGGATTGAACTCATGACTCCAGTGAATTAATCTGAGAGATGAACTTGCTAGCTTGTGTGCCATTGTCAATGCCCAATATGACATGCAGTTATTTCTGCTATAGATAAATCGCAAATTTATATTATCAAATTGGCTCTTAATCCCATTAAATGTAACTCCCATATTTTATATTTCAGCAGGGAATATTAACCCTTTATAGGGCATCCCTAAAAATATTTTAGATATCAAAACAACCTTTTTGTATGTTAAACTAGACCTAATTACATGTATTTTCAGTTGCAAGTTTTCGGAAATTTCTTTTGTTTATCTGATGAAATGATCATATAAGGTATTCTGTCTTGGTTCAAGCACAAGTGTACTTTGCAAAGCTTTCAGACCACATTGGTGTGGATTATGCAGTCTTTGTGGCTACAATATTTGCATGTGGCTGACAGATCCTCAGGTGATCATATATAGACAGTTGACCCATGAAGGGTTAAGAAAAAAAAAGATTTCCCTGATTTCATCTTATTTATCACCCAGATTCTCAAGTTCTGACCTATGTTGGACTGGACAACGAAGGTTACGTTTACCATTTGATCCATTTTTTTTGGGGGGAAAAGGGGGTCTTATATACTGTCAAAGGCAGTAATTGCCAGTGATTCCTCGCTGCTGAATATTATAGACGCTTTTTTACCCCCCTGAATCACTTTAGTCCCTTCCATCCATCCTGATCTCCTGATCACTGGAGCCTCGCCAAACCCCAACTTTTGCCCCCCCCAAGCACCGTGGCTCCTCTCCAGTCACTGACTAACTTTCTCATTTTTGTTGCTAGGGTGATCCTTTTAGCCAAATCGGTGCTGATCCTTTTGAAAGCGCTTTTACAAATTCGAGTAAAAAATCTAATGCTGACCCTTTCGCAGCGTTCAGTAACCAAAACGCCAAAACAAGTGCGCAGGTAAGTATTGTTAAATTGTGAAACACTACCCAGGTGACTTCATCTAATACCTTGTCTAGAATCAGCTATTGACTCGATGTAGGATACTACTTCAAGCTTACTTTAATAGCACTAATGAAAAAAGAAATGCTTATAGCTTTCATAATTAATTTTATTAGATAAAGTATTGTAAACCATTATTATTTTTTCTTTTGGTTTCTGTACTAATAGTATCAGCAGAGAGATTATTTTATTGTAAACTATTATCAATTTTTTGACTACTGTTTTCCTTCATCAACTGCCAAGCTGTAGAGTTCTTGTAGCTCAGATGGTAAGATCAGCTGGGCGTTTAACAAGCTTCCCTGGGCAAAAGGGACATGAGTTTGAATCTCACTGGGAGCTTGTTCATTATTTCTGATCTGTGCTGTTCACTACTGCCATAGGTCGACGGCCTGAGTTAAGTTGTGATAAAAAGCAACTGAAGAATTAAGATGAAGGAAAATGGTAGTCAAAAAGATTAATAATGGTTTACAATAAAATAATCGCTCTGCTGATACTACTAGTACAGAAACCAAAAAGAAACACTGCTGTAGATTGATGGCCCGAGTTAAGTTGTGATAAAAAGCAACTAAAGAATTAAAGATTAATAATAATGGTTTGCCTAAAGCTTGTCTTTAAATTTAAAACATAATTAATAATATTGATATTCTAAAACTGAAATCGCAGCTGCAGGTCATGTGTAAAGGTACTAACTTTATTTAGCTTAGTCTGTTGAATTACCATTTAGCTTAGTCTGTTGAATTACCATTTAGCTTAGTCTGTTGAATTACCATTTAGCTTAGTCTGTTGAATTACCATTTAGCTTAGTCTGTTGAATTACCATTTAGCTCTGTCTGTTGAATTACTGTATATTTTGGCAGATAAGATGACCCTTGATGCAAAATAGGGTCATCTTATAGGCCAGATACAAACACAGTGACTAAACTGAAATTGGGTCTCGTCTTATCTGAAGGTCGCCTTACCCTCTGAAATATACAGTAACTCTAGATCGGAAGAAAGGTACTTATTCACTTGATAAACCTTTTTTTTCTGTTACTCAGGGGCTCTAAAAACGAATGCAGTAAAGATAAATAGATATAACTCTATAAATGCCCGTATTGTCAATTTAAATATATAATGTGTGAAAACTTATACATGGAAAATGACTGTTCGTTTATAATAATGCTGTAATTAATAAGTGCATCAGAAAGTTTATATGATAGATGTTAATTGTTATCTAGGAGTTTGTCTTTAACTCAAGGATTCATTGTAGTTAACTCTTACCTTCAACCCTCCTATATGAATGACAACTGTGTTATATATTTGATGTATGTAATATATTAAACTCTTATAATAACTTACTGTTTATATATCGTTGCATTGGATCAAAAAGGCTGTACGTCCATTTTTATGGTTTTGAGATATGAGCAATTAAATATTTTGAACAGTTTTATTTTGATGGCAGAAAAAAACAGAAAAGGTGACTGTAACAATATTTTTTGGTAATTTTGCACTCTTTCCACAGCTCTGCTTATATTTATACCACGTGCTAAAAGGCGTTCTTGAATCAATGCACTTGGAGTTAAGGCCTTTTTGACACAAGTTTCTGTATTTGATTTACCTTAAGTGAAAGTCAATATTGCCAGATATGATAGTCTTTTCATGAGTGTATTTTGACATAAGGCTGTTTTGAAGTAAGAAACTGATGTAACATTTGTAAATATGTTATTTTTCCAAAAAGTGGACATAAAGCTTTTTTGATCCAATGCAACGATATATGGATGATAGATTTGGCTGACATCACTTATTGAAGTTTAGACCATTCAACTCTTGAATATCTGCTTATACAGTTTTAGGAACGACTTTTTATTTTTTTATATTGTTTCTATCTTAAACTATTTGGTCATTAAACAAGTCACCTGGAATTATCTAGCAGGGTCAGGCATTTGGTTAGTTGAATTACTTAGTATTTGTTATTAATAATGCTGAAATGTGTCTTCTTGATTAAAATGGACAAAGTATTAAACTTTTAGAAATTGTCTTAGAGGATTGTTTTTAAAAAACCCAATTTTTATTTCTCTCATCCATAATCCTAATATAAGGGGGTTTGTTTGTTTGTCTGTCTTAACCACTGTGCTGTTATGTTTGTTATTTCACTTATCATTGTCTTGCACACTAAAGTGCATGTCTAACTTATTTTTTTTTTAATATTAGACGCTCTTTGTTCTGCTGCAGTTAATTTATTCTACTAACAATGACTAACATTAAAAAGCTTTTTAGGATTTTTCCTATGAGTTTCTACTGTCATTTATGTTTAGTTTTTAAAGGTGCTTTTTCTTATAAGTTACTATTCAAGACAAATAGAACCAAGAACCATTTTACTTATTTATTATGGGTATCTGTTTTTTTTTCTTAAAAATAAAATATAATTAAATTCACAATCTGAGAGCTTAATTACGTTTTATCATATAAACTTATATAAAATCAGAAATAAGGATTTATAAATCCAAAGCAAAAAAAATAATATAACTCTGTAGGGCTGAGGGGAAGAAACCAATGTTATCAAATTTTTTAAATGCAGATATATTTAAATTCCTATCATATTTGTTGGTGTATATTTCTTAGAATATAATCCTCTCTTTTACTAAAATTCTCAACAAAAAAAAGAAGATTTGTACTCTTTTACTGAATTTATATTGATAACAATCATTGAGAGGTCATTAAAAATGTCAGTAATCTCCATTGGTTCTTATTGTGTGAATCACTGTCCTTCTTTGGTCTGTTCTGATCTTGGTCATATCTCTTCCTTTCTTTCTCTCTTTCTTCCTTATTCT
>VCCN01001152.1:7611422-7626173 GCA_006491835.1 Architeuthis dux
GCAATGGACAAGGGCTTTTATCTTGCAATGCATAACTATTACCCTTGAAACCTTCTGCAGTTGATGGGTTATTTTAAAAAAATCAAACTTTGACTTTGTTTTTGTATAAATAATTTATATATTTGTTTCTACGTTATCACCTTCAGTGCCAATTGTTTTTCTTTCTTTTTTTTTTGGTGCTTTCGTAAAATAGCGAAAATATTGATTAATGTCTTTTCTCGATGAACGTGTTAAGTTCTCTTAGAATTTTCATTTGAATTCTTAAAAATCTGTAAAAATTATTTTGCTAGGTTGGATGATATATACTCTCTTTGGGGAAATAAAATTAGACTTTAAAGTTGTTTGAAAAGATTTATTTAAATTTGTATTTTATGAGTTAATAGTTTTGTGTACTAAATAATTTTTAAAAACTCATTATTATTGGCTTAAAAACAAAAATAAACTCGTTTTCCCACAATTGCAATTTTAGAGAGAAGGTAAGGTAAAACGTCCCGTCTCTTAAGAGACAACTCCCAATGAAGTATGGAGCCCCGTGACAAAGTCCCGGTTTCTGTTGCATGCGTCAGCTTAGTGATCCTTGAAAGTTTCAAGTCTGGTTGAGACCGGGACTTTTATTCTTACAAGTTTTTATGATCACCCCTTGGCAGTCCACTGAAGGGATACCATCACCCAAATCACATACTGTACTCAATTAGCTGCTGAGTGCACAGGGAAAAAAGTCCCTATGAAGAGTTTTCCATGCTCCAACCAGAAATCGAACCAGGGACCTTCTGCATATGAGGCAGAGGTACTATGCATCACACTATCCGAGCGGACTAAAATTTTACAATTTTAGATATTTATATCTTTATTTGATAAACATTTGAATCTCACTTATCTGCCCCTTACAATTTATGAATACTGGTTGCATATATTTACTTATATATTTATATTCAGCGCCACAGACGCCCTGTCGGCTGGAAACTAGTATACGCCGACTGCATACCCTGCAGAGGGGTAAGAACCCCTCAAACAGGGGCCATCTGTTTTTACAACAAAGTCACAAGACTCAAGTTAAAAAAACAAATAATCGTTTACCAAAGTTGCAAGACTCTAATTAAAAGAAAAACTAACCATTTACTAAAGTCACAAGACACTATTTTGGGGATTTTAAACCGATTTCGGCATTAAATGACCCACCAAGGGTTGATATGCTGCTAAACAAATCAATCAATCAGCGCCACAGAATGTTAATTTAATATTTTTACCTTAAGTGTAAGAAAAAACATTGGTGCTGAAGGTGTTAAATAATTGTTTTCTACTTATTATAATATTCAGTTTTAGTTTGTGTAATTAATTAATATTTTATAAGCTTAAGAAGAAAAGGATATTTTCAAATAATATAACAAATAATGTAAAACATGCAATTAGAGATGCAATGATTTCTATAGTTTAATTTCTAAACTATGAATGGTTAAACATTAATTTATCTTTTAATATTTAAACTGTACTTTTTGTTAAATTCTGAACTTTGGCTTTTTATAATTTATCTGGAGAGAGGAGAAATTGGGCATGACTTTTTGTAAATATGTACACACCTACCACTTTTTTATAGAAAATTAATTTTCTTCTAAACCAAATATAACAGGATTTTATTTCTATTGGAACATTACACAATCAAAACAGATATTATCAGGTATTATTTATGACCAAACTTATTGAAACTCTGTTGCTAAAAATATGTTGCCATCCAAAAATGAGTACATACCACGAAAAAAATTACATATGTATAATATTTTTTATTACTAACAAAGTATGAAACTAAGAAATTAAAACATTTTCTTAAAAATGAGGATACAGATTATAGTAACTCTAGTCATCAAGTTTGTGAAAGAATTGAGAATTAATATTTTTTTTATTTATATGATATATACACATATTCAGTTCACAGGACTGTACATACAGGTGTAGGAACAATAAAATGGCCAGAAATTAGTTACCCTGGAGAAAATTTAATACTCGAATACCTTAGATCTTAAATTGAATCATCAGGGAAGAAAATATTATAAAAGAGTTTACTGGAAATGATAAAATATTTGGAAATTAAACCGTATACTGCCTACCATACCTTTCTTTTGTAGTTTCCTTTATTATGTAATGGATAGATTTTAAAGACCTCTGTGGATAGATTGACATTTTTCAGACAAAATACCTCAGTAATTTATTTTCATAATAACAAACATATACATAAACAGGGATTATCTGCCCCTTACAATTTACCATTTCCTAAGAATACTGGGGGAAAAAACAGGGAAGTGTTAGCTGTCCCTTACCATTCCATTCCGTGAGGTCAGCAATTTCTTTGAGCCAATAAGTAACATCAACATGATTATAACACCAAAAATGCACATCAACATGATTATGACTTAGGGAACTCCCCCCACCTGAAAATAGACAGTGGAATGAGGACATTCTGCCCCCATGCTTCAAAGGGAGCCCTTTGTCCCGACATTTCAAACCCTCCCCATTTACAACACCCACCTGAAGAAGGCTTTAGAGTATAACAGCCGAAACATTGTGTTCAAAAGATGAACCAAGATAAGGACAACAGTAAAAAGAAATCTATACATGCTGATGAAAAAAAATGGTGACAGAAAAGAAATTTGTTGTAAGTGACAAGCCTTTCAGCTAGTTTTAATGTCAAGAAACATCAACCCAGTCAACTTCCCCAGGGTCTGATATCCACATTTAATCTGATCAATGATGATTGAGGAAAAAATACCATAAACACAACTCTCGTCACTAACAATTTTCCCTCGTCCCCTAGATAAAATCGAGGCAGCCACTCTGCATTGGAATGCAACCCTTTATATGTGGCTTGAGTTGAACTGTGATAAAAAAAAACAACTAAAAACTTGAGATGAAGAAAAATGATTGTCAAAAATGAATAATAATGGTTTACAATACATGACCTGATAATTGCTTTACCGATACTACTAGTATACAAACCAAAACAAACATGGCATTGGAGAGATTGTGATAGTGTAAGGTTTAAGGTTAGGTTTGATCTTCTGCCAAGCATTTGTGTTCTCGTAGATCATATGACAAAGCAGTAAGTGCATTTAATCAGGCTTTCCTGTAGCGAAAGGGACGTGAGTTCGAGTCTCCTCTAGAGCTTATTCTTTATTTCCAATCCGTGCTATTTACTCACTGCCATAGATTGACCGCCTGACTTAGGTTGTGATAAAAAATAACTAAAAAAATTAGGATGAAGGAAAATCGTACTCAAAAAAAGTGTTCCATGAATGCGCATATAAAATGAATATAACTCCTTAAAAATTAAAACGAAAACGGCTCACAAAAATAAATAAAACAACTTTATTATTTACAAAAAAAGACCTTTAACATTTCGACCACTCGATGTTAAAAACGGTACACAAATAAAAACAATTTAACTTTTGTTTTTCTTTCAAGGGGAGATAATTCATTTTGATTTTTAACGAGTTATCTCCATTTTATGCGCGCCATTTTATGGTAATTACAATCAAAAATTAATAATAAATTCTGTTTTTGTCTGTGATTGTCTAGGCATTTTCCACTTTTATTCTTTCTTGAAAACTAAGAACCAGGTTTTATCCAAATATATTTCTAAATACTGATTTGATGAATCATACATTCTGCCTGTTGAAATGTAGCATGCCTAAACCTAGATTAGATAAACTGGCGATGAAAATGATGTAGTCCTGTAGATATATAATCTCTGCTCTTTTACCAACCTCCTAACCAAGCTTAGTCAAAAAGCATGGGGCACTATTTATGCTTGACACTAACATTCACATCTTCTATTCATGTTCATGTCACACTATCACCTTTATCTTTTTTCTATTGTAATTCACTACCACTCATTTTCTTTCTTGATGTTTACGAAAAAAATGTATTTGCCAGCTTATAAGACACATGATTTAGGGAATCACTGAAACTCATCCAAGACCCCCCCGTAGCTTTCTATTTTGAGCATCGTAGACAGCCCTGTACTCGTAATACCAGCGCATTGGATACAATGTGATAATTGTAATGTTCTGGTTTTTTGTATTAATGGTTCGATTAGGCTTTTGGAATCGATTTGGTGAAGTCTAGGAGCGTTGGTAATGTACGTCTGCTCTCGGAGACGTCTTGTTCGATTGTCTACGTGTGTATTTGCGTTACTTACATACATGTCAGATGAGATAGGGTTAGATAACTCCTGATAAGTAAGGGAGCAATTGCCTCCCTTTGTTTATATCAATTGTATATGTTACAATACTAGCATAGGTTGTTTTTTTAATCAATTTATTTAAATATGCGTCTAATATGCTGGCAAATACGGTAATTGCATTCTCTGATAGGGTGTGAAATATAATGTTTGTCTTGAAAAGTAGATTTGGAAAAGGGAAAGAAAATATCTTCTGTTTCACTTGCATTTAGTATGTAGAGTAGACACATCACCCATTTCTTTTTTTTTTTTTTTTTTTTTTTTTTTTTTTGACAATTGTTTATTTTCTTGATCCTTTCCTCATTGATAGTGTGTATTTTTGTGCCTGTGTATATGTATGTGCATGTACACATAGACACATACCCCTAATGTGATTGTGTGTAGCTAGAATAGAAACAGCACTTTCCTGTGTAGTTTAAATTGGATGTTCTGATTCAATGAGAAATGCTGTGTAGTAGTTGTGATGTGTTGAATATTTTAGCATACACTTTTAGTTGATGTGATTCTGATTACACTTCCTCTTTGTTCAAACTGAAGTAGACATCCACACATGTACTGTAACTGTAATATTTCTCCAACCCATTGTACCTAAGAATTTCTAATGTTACAAATCCATTTTGCTAGATGTGCTTGACTCTATATAAATTGTTGAAACCAGTTTTTGATGAAGGTCCAACGGTCAGTGATTCTCAAACCTATAGTTGTGACCCAAATGAAGGTTGCAAATATGCTCCTGAGGGTTGCGTGATGGTTTGAAAAATAAAATTAAAATTTTTTTTTTTAAATATGAAAAAATGTTAAAAGTAAAAAATAATTTTTTGAATATAAAGCGTCATTGAGACTCTGGAAGAGGAAAATAGTTGTGAATAATAAAGCATTGATAAATGTATGAAAGCTCCTGACATATTCCAGTCAGTTCACATCCAATAATGGTAATCAACTTTTAATGTCTTAAATTCCATTATTCCTCAACATCAAGGGCGGTGTCAAAAGTTAAGAAAACCAAAAGGTGATATGGAATGATTATGTGTTGGAGATAAATAGGATTATCTCCAGATGTTAGAGATAAAAATGGCACAGTGTAGGGGAGGTGGACCCAATTGTAAAGTTTCACACCGTCACTCACTCGATGTTAAAAACAGCGAACAACTGAAATCAGTTTAACAATTTAATCAAAGCAATAACAATATAATTTATCTATTTACGTCTGTTTTTCTTTCATTAATTCTCTTATTTCTTTTTATTTGTGCCCCATTTTTAACATTGAATGAACGAGGGTGTGAAACTTTACAATTTAAAATCTGGACCTCCATTCCTACATTGTGCCAATTTTAATTTTGTTTTTCGTTTTTGAAAGAAACTTTTATTTTTTAATTTTCATTACCACCCTTGATAGTTAAGAAATAAACGAATTAAGGTGTTAAAAGTTATGATTACCTCCAATAATTGTTCTTGGTTTCTAAATTAAAGTAAAATTCCGTAAAATTTATTGGATAAAACTAAATGAACAAACACTGAAATTGTTTCTGCTCTAAGGGCTGCCAGGCCTTCAGAATTTGGGAAACACTGACTTGGGTGGTCTAAGCACAGATTCTAGTATTTTTACCCAAATCCCACCCACAAAAGATTATTGCTTATGAGTTTGTTACTTGCGATTAATCTGAAGATTTAGTTTAATCCAAGAAGTATGTATTTCTCTTACTGTTGGCATATCTCGTCTTTCAGACGGGTTTAAAAACAATTAATGCAGGATAATTCTTTTTCTTAACAATAATGTGAGTAAATATTTTAAAGAATATCAAGATTAAAACAAGTTAAAAAGTGCTAATTCAGCGTGAAAGAAAAGTCTATCATTTTTAGTAGGATAAAAAAATGAAGAGGGGAACTTTACCATTTTTTTAAATGGGCTTCTTTCATGATTTTTATTTATTTTTATTTTAGGTATTTTGAAACTAATGAAGAAATACTCTGATAAAATGAATGGTAAAAATTAAGTTTAAAACTAATAAAGAAAAACAATACTTTAAATTGTTGGTACTCTTGTAATAGTGAGGTCCAGGGCATAATATGCATTAAAAAACCAAGAGTTATTCCCCTTAAAATAGATTATTAAATGACTTTGTATAAATTTGTGTATCAAATTATTGCTATTAAATTGATTTGTATTAAAATAAAAAAATCTTTTTTAGTATTTTAATAAAATTATTGTTTTGTAGGGATTTTTATGGACTCTTGCAAGGGGAATAACTCTTAGTCTTTAAGCATATTTATTACACCCTGGACCCTATCACAAGAGTACACAATTTTTGATAATCCCTTACAAATATCCAAACCCAAGTGTTCTTTCTCTGTTTAGAAAACTGTTATATAATTAAAATGGCTAAAATTAAATAATTATGACTTTTAAGCATTATTTATTTAATGCATAGCAAAGCCTGTGATACTTCTTTGTTATCTGTACGCCATTCATTGTGTCTTGTTCCTCCATTTTGCTGATCCCCGCATCCATTGTACCTTTTGTGTGTTAACTCCTCAAGCTGCTATTCATTACTATTGAACAGCAGAAATACTTCTTGATGCTATTAAGGAGTATGTCACTGAAGGACCCATTATCTATTGAGATTGTTAACAGGCTTATTCCACCAAGGAATTGAATACAGCAGGTTTTCATTTTTTCATGGTGAACCATCCATATAATTTTGTTGACCCCAAAACGGGAATTAACACACAAAAAGCAGAATGATGTGGAGAGTGGCGAAATGGGGGAATAAGGTGCAATGAATGGCATACATATTATGAAAAAGGGTAATCCTTGCTTTTCGGTACTAAAATAGCCTAGCATAAAGGTTGCTGAAAGTTATCTCCCTTGATGGCTAAAAATGGCTAGATTTTTTTAATTCATTTTTGCATTCAGTTATCTTCAAATATATATTCTTTTCCTATAGTTTTGAGAAGGGTCATTAATATTCAAATGGTTCTACGCACGATTGAACTCCTACGATGTTTCAGCCGATCCATTCTTCGGCCTTCTTCAGGTGTAAAATCCAAGTGTGATGGGTTAAACAGAAGTTATGTTTAAAGAGGGGTAGCCCTTATAGTGCATGGCCCGGGTGTTACACCTGAAGAAGGCTGGAGAATGGATCGGCCGAAACGTTGTGTTTACAACACAAATAACAAGGAGTTCAATTGTCCGAAGAACCATTTGAATATATTTTTTTGTTTACACGGATACTTTAAATTTTTAGTGACGAGAAATAAAAATAAAAAAATCATTTTTAAAAAATATATCTACAAATGAATATCGATCTTATATAAAGTTTCGACCTTTGTTTTATTATCATGACTCCTACAGTGAGTACATATTCTATATAAGAAAATAGTATTAAGTATAAAATTAAGTGTAAATGAAAACACTTATATATTTGAAGATAACTGAATGCAGAAATAAATTTTTAAAAATTGAAGCTATCTTATTGTAGACTTTGTTTATTGCACTATTCTACTTGAAAAAAATTTAGCCATCAAGGGAAATAACTTTTGGAAATCTTTATGCTAGGGATTTTAGTACTGAATAAGCAAGGATTACCAGTACCAATTCTGTCATTAAAAGCCCTTTTTTTGTAACTGTTAAAGTGAGAGAATAATAAAGTTTGAATGTTGGTAAAGTGATTCTAATTGAGATCCCAATTGAATCTGGCAATCAAATAATTATTCCTTAGTTTTACTGATCACAAAAAAAAATGACCGTTTTCATTAAATACCTTTTTTAAAATTATTTATCTAACCAAATGCAATGTATTGTCTCATTGGTTATAGTAAAATATGAGAAGCAAAGCAAAGATATCATTTATTGTCAGTAACAATGGCTCTAATCAATGAATAACCCTAACCCATTTAATTAATCACCACAAATCTCAGTTTAAAAGCTTTTTAAAACAGGTCTAGTTACTCAATAGTAACTGTCACTTGACCAACATCTTTTGGCAGCAAGCCATGTTGGGGATGATCAATTAAAACATTGGAAAAAAAAAGGTGTGATCAATGAACAAGTCACCTTTTGTTGGGCCTTTATCACTAAAATAGTCTGAATTTTCAAGGACTTTATTCTTACAAGTATGGCCTGTATGTGTGATACATACCTAGCCAGCCAGCCAGACCAACTTAAAAACTGAAGAAACCTATGTTGATAATTTTGGTGACAGTTTTGAGTTGATGGTTTCTAATATGTAGAATAATGAAAATACTCAATCACAGAATCTCAAACAACTTGGTGTACTGCTCTTACTACTCAATAATGCAGTCTAATAAAGTTGAAGTGGAAAACAGTGGCAGAACAATTATGAGCCAAGTATCACCCGTTTGAGAATCACTGTCTTAAATCCAACTGAAATAACTAGGCAAGGGAGATAACTTTGATAATTAATATTTGAATTATGATACTGATTATTCACTTTGCTTGATCGTTTCTTGGCTACATTGGGTTAATATTTCTTTTTAATACTGATGTAATAACGTATTGATTTTAGCCATTATTACATCCATGTTCTTGACTATAAATTTCCTATTTGCCACACTCTTTCTGATTCTTTCAAACTTGCATTCTCATCAAAGATCGAAGATCAAAAATCTTTTTGTACTCTCCAGTCATTGCTTAATGTTTTTTTCTCAAATTTAAGAGCATTCCTGTGGGGTTCAATAAAACCTTTTGTTCTCTTGTGTTGAAATAAAAGGCTTGTTCAAAATGCCTAGTAGACCAGCTGCTACGAGAGAAAATTGTTCAAATTTAGAAGAAAGTGCCATATTTGGTCCAGCTGTAGCAAATGGTGTCCTAATTTGATAGAAAGGGGACTCACTCTGGATCTGACATATTTTTCTATTGTTTTTTTCCCCCTACATTTCTGTATTCGCACCTTACTGTCCATGCAATATCTCCAAAAGTTCTCAATGAATTTTAATTAAATTTTGTGGAAGGGTGGGAAATAGGCTAAAAAAGAAGTGATTAAATGTTTGGACGGATACATGCACAATGACTTAGTCATAATTGGAAGAATTGTACATTCACAGTCGTCCATTTTGAATTTCAAAATGGCCAAACTTAAAGTTCATAGAAAAACTGGCTACAACTTTTTTCTTAATCTGGATGTTTTTTTAGATATAATTTAACTGGATTGCCCAGACTCTACCCAAAATAAATAACTCAAAAAATGTGCCAGAACACGATATACTAATTTCAACATCTTCAGAATATTATCACATTCTTTTCCTGAAATAGGCAAAATCCAGAGTGGGTCCCCCTTTCTATCAAGTTAGTATATCATATAGTTCTTCTAAACTTAAAATGAGACTTTCTTCAAAAAGTGAACAGTTGACATAAAATAAGGATCTCGGCAGCTGGACTATAAAAATTGATTTGATGGAAGGTGTGGGTAGGATCAAGAGACTTGCAACTATTATAGCTTAATATTTTTCTTTCCTCAGACCATTTACCTCATCTTCGAAGACCGGTCTGAAAGAATCAAGGTATAATAGTAACAGTACCTTGTTTCATAAATTCATATAAAAAACAAAAAAAAAGATCTTATAACTGGAGAGTGCATGGTGAAAATGTAATTGCCCAAGAAAATGGGATGTTCATTTGAAAAAAATAGTTTAATCATATTGGAACGTTCTGCTATAAAATATTTGTTTTGTGTTCTGGTTGAAATTTATTTCAGAAGTTTATTTATTTTGTTAATTATAAAGGAAAACTATTCTATTGTCCAATTGAAATTTTAATTTTTTTTTCTGTTTAAAGAATACTAAGTAACTATGATCATATATTTTGTCAGTTTTTATGCCTTTGTATTGGCAGACGAAAGAAAGTTTAATCTTTCTTTCATCTTCTGTTAAATTTAAGTCATATTTCCAACACACAGTGTTAGTGATCTTTCTCATATTAGCAAATCCTTTATACTTATTTCCCCAACTAATATTTCTGCCTTAAAAAAAAAAAGAAGAAATTCCCACCTACCCCAAAAACAAGAAGATATTTGCTTTAGATTGGAGATAGAGAAGTTGGGGTCATCATATAATGTTTCAGAATATCTTGTTTTATAAGATCAGAAAAATAATTTCTTGTCAATATTTATGGAAAATGGTGTGGGCACACAAACAGAAGCCTCCGATATTAGTCTATAGATATAACAGGAACAGGTAATCTTTCCACCACACACACCGCCACCACAAATAAGATACATATATGAGATATAGTTCTTTTTTTCCCACCACCTTTCCAGCACACATTACATACATCTTTATCAAAGTAGTCTAAACATATTTTCTATAGTTTTGAGAAGGGGTCATTAACATTCACATAGTTCTACGGAAGATTGAACTTCTTATTGTTTGTGTTAACACAACGTTTCAGTCGATCCATTCTTCCTCAGGTGTAATACCCGAATGTGATGGGTTAAGCAGAATTTTTTTTTATTTCTTACGTTATAAGGGTTACCTCCATTGAAATTTAAAAAAAAAACTTCTGTTTACCCCATCACATTTGGATATTACACCTGAAGAAGGCCAAAGAATGGATTGGCCGAAACAACAAGGAGTTCAATCGGATATGGCTTCTGCTACTTAACAAACCCAAACCCGACAAGGATAAAGAAACACCCGAATCCTATGTTATAAGTATTGCCATCTTTGAAGTTAAAAACTTCTATTTAACCGCATCACATTTGGATATTACACCTGAGGAAGGCTGAAGAATGGATCGACCAAAACATTGTGTTAACAACACAAGCAACAAGGAGATCAATCATCCGAAGAACTATTTGAATGTTAATGACCCTTCTCAAAACTAGAAAAGATTTAAGAATGTAAAAAAAAAAGAATGTCCGTTTTTTTTTTTTTGGTTTTTTTTTTGGTATATATATATATATATATACACTTGCTAACTAAAATGATTAGAGACTAAAAGAAGTCAGTAAACACTAAATGATTTAGTTGTGGTGGAAGTTTTAGAATTTGATATAAAATCATGTGTGTAATGTTGAAGCCTTATCTTTTTTCTTCTTTTATTATGATGATAGATTTAAATTCTCCAGTTGATGGGTTTTTATTTATAAGATGTAATTATGATAATTCTGTTATGATTTTTTTTGTTCACTGCATTATTAATGCTGTGTGTTGGAAAGATGGTTTGTCATGAAAACTGATCCTGTATCTTTTTGATTGAAAGGCTTTTATCTTGCTGAATATCATTTCTTTCTAGAAAGTCTAATTCCCATCTGCCTTCCACCCCTTTACCATTTGCCATATCCGTTTGCAGTTATCCTATTTGTACTGTGCGCTCTATTAGGTTGTTACATATGAAATGTCATTTTTTGAATAGTAAGATGAAAGATTATATAAGCAACAAAAAACAGTAAATATTCAATAAAAATATGACTCTTTTGAAGCTATAACCTTTTTCAATGATCCTCTAATGATAATATGCCATCTCTATAAAATTATTTAGGTTTAGCCGTCACATTCAGTAAAAGCACTAATTAAGGCTTCCCTTTTATTGGACCTTTTATTACGGATATGAAGTTCAAAATGCTTAAAAAGATGATAATCTGTAGGAGAAATTTCAGGTGAATATGGAGGATGCTGCAAGACTTCATATGCCAATTCTCTAAAATTAGACACAGTGAGCTGAGGGGTGTGGGATCTTTAACTATTCATTTCATGTGGGACCCATTTTTCCAACTTCTGGTTGCTATTTAAATCCTAAAGTCTCCAAAAGTGCTTGTACGCCTCATGGAGGCGTTAGCCACTGCTGTATATAATTCTTCATTAAGATCAGGTTTAGGATTCCCTCAGGTTTATTATTGGAATCCATATTTCTAGACCTTAACCTATTGAACCAATGCAGAACAGTAGCCATTTTCACTCCGAATGCTGTGATGATTATCAGCAGTTTGAACAGCATTAAGTTGTAATTTGAAATTGTATTAGAAAATTATATTAGCTTCAACGATAGACACCATTGCTGATAAGGGCTCGAAAACCTCCAATAATAATGTATTATATCTCTATTTACATTGAATCTGAAAAAAATAAGAAAAGAAAAAGGCAACTACATTAGTAAATCTTTCACTTTTAGCATTATTCTGTATGATGTAAAAAAACAAACATTTCATGTGTAACAACCTAATATATATAGTCAGGGTTTTTGTTTTTTTCCTCAGCTTATATTTGTTTTCTGTTTACTGCTATTGTGTTCACTTTAATTTGAACTATTAAAAGTAAGAAAATATATAGACAAAACAAATTGTTCAGAAAACAAAAATTCTGAGCTGATAGATTTCAGAAGTTAAATAATTTAATTAATCTATCGTTCCTTAGTTTTTATTTGTTCTTAAAATTACTCTGCATTTTTAAACTTTAAAGAAAATTTGGTAAAGTAGAACGACTTAACCATCAAATATTGGATTGTATCATAAGGAATCATTTGACCAATCACCTCCTAAAGAAGCTAACATGATTATTTTATTTTTCTTATTAAACCAAGTATTGTATAGTGTTATTGTTTTATTTGTTTATTGTAAACCATTTTACCAATTGTGATTTTTTTAAAAAATACTAAAAATTAAGATGAGGGTAAATAGCAGTCAAAAATTAATAAGAATGGTTTACAATACTTGTTTTAATAAAAAAATAAAAAATAATCGTTTTTTACTAAAACTCAGAGAGTCATTGCTGTGCCAGCTTAGTATGAAAGTAAAAAAAAGTTAACTTTAGCGGTGATCAGTCAAATCAGTCCTTATGATGCGATCCATCTTTGACAGTTAAGTCGTCCTACATTGCCGAAAATTTATAATTAGAGGATTTTTAACAAATTTAGATTCGTTAATACCAAGTTGATATTCTTTGTTCGTAGTGTCTTCTGCTTCTGGGACAAGGGTCAGTGACCTTTTTGTCTCTGTGTGTCAGATTGCATACTAATGAGTGGACACTTGGCCAGATAAATGCCTTATAAAAGCTTGAAAAATACAGAATTATCCATTTGAATACATCTAGTTATATTTTGCTTCAAATTATGAATCCTAGAAAGTCATTTATGCCTAACAAAGGATGCCATTTAGTAATCAAAGAACTCAATTTAGTCGCAATTTATATCAATCAAGCATCTTTTGAACCTATTAAAAAGATGGAAAGAATCTTTAAAACATAAAAAGTAAGCATAGTATTCCAATATTAGCTTTGCAGGCTATAGGTTGCCTATCCCTGTTCTAGAAGCAGAACTGATGTAATATAGACACGGTCAGAAATAACTATTTTCTGTTATTTCTTTAGTTGCATTTGTTTACTCTTTTCTATTGTATTTATTGCATTGATAAAAACAACAAATATTACTGTCAGATGGCAAATCTATTATTTTAAAACCTATTTACAGCTTTTTATTTGAAATTAATTCTATTTCTTATTAATGTCCCAGAATGCGCGCATATAATGGAGATAACTCCTTAAAAATTAAAAGGAGTTATCCCCCCTTAAAAATTAAAAGGAGTTATCCCCCTTTTTAAAAATGGTGCACAAAAATAAATAAAACAACCTTATTTAAAAAACAAAACAACCTTTAATGTTTCTCACACTCGCCCACTCGATGTTAAAAACGGTGCACAACTAAAACAATTTAATAATTTCATTTTTCTTTTTCTTTCAAGGGATTTTCCCCCTTCTTAAAAAACGGTGCACAACAATAAATAAAACAGCTTTATTTAAAAAAAAAAAGAAGAGTTTCACACACTCATGATTAAAAACCTTTGTTTCACACACTTGACCATGTCAAAAATGGCGCACAAATAAAATTAAGAAAAACAACTTCCATACAAACCTTCAACGTTTCACACACTCGCCCACTCAATGTTAAAAACGGCACACAAATAAAACAATTTAATAATTTAATTTTTGTTTTTCTTTCAACAGGGAGATAATTTTTATTTTTTAAGGAGTTATCTCCACATTACGCGTGCATTCTTGTATATTACTAATTTCTTTTCTTTTTTTTTATGCACTCTTCCTAATTTTTTCCTAATTTTATTAGGTATTCATATTTTTGAGATGAATTCCAGAGATTTTTTTTTATCTTATTTGCCACTGGTTACCAAAAAAATAAAATGAAGAAATCATACATTCTCTCCACTAATTATATATCTATGCATTTCAATTCTTCCGACCCAGTTACAGTACCCCACCAAAGCCAACAATGACTATGAAACAAATTTGTGTATCCCCTGCTTTTCGGAGCCACTTTTTCACTTTTATGGAAAAGGGCGAAAAGTGAAAATAGCGTTCTGTGTTTGATTTGCAGTGAGCAGTTATAGAGGCAGCGTGCTCCCCTTTTCCTCTCTGTCTCCTTCGTCTCCCACCTTCCCAACCTTCAATGATTCAGTCTAACATACCATAATCATGATTTTTTGGGTCTGGGAACACTCAAAAGAATTTTCCCATGTAAATTAATGGTAATTGCTCCTTTGCTTTATGCCATTTTT
>VCCN01001152.1:7750320-7761096 GCA_006491835.1 Architeuthis dux
CCCCTTTGCCTTTACCGTAGAAAAGCAGGCCCATCCCAACTGCTCCACATGCTCCATCTTCTAACCCGGGTTTAGGTATGAGGAAACACGCAGATTAAAGGGTAGATACTGTTTTAAAAATAACGGATGCCCTTCCTTCAAATAGTCAAACTTGCGAAATGTTCGAAGAAGAAAAACACGGAATCGTCTTTATTAATTTTTGACAACTATTTTCCTTTTCCAGTTGTTTTTTATCGCAACATACTCAGACCGTAACTCTACGGTAGTGAGTAAACATGACAGATTGGAAATAAAGAATGAAGAATTAGCTCTTGGTGAGACTCGAACTCGCGTCCCTTTCATCCTAGGAAGCTGCAAATGTAAGACACTGATATTCTTGATCTCTTATGGCTGGCAGAAGATCAAACCTAACCCTCAAACTCATCCTTCATCCTCCCCCGGTCGTTAGGCGCCATATTTGCTATTGTTTTTACGTACATTAGTTATAATATTATCCTGACTTTTTTTTCAAGAGATGAAGCTTTGTCAAACATTAATAATTTTTGGCTAGTATTTTCCTTCATCTTAAAATGCTTAGTTGCTTTTTATTGCAACTCACTCAAAGAAAAATAATAGAACAACAAAACAAAAAACAGGATAATATTACTGAATTGCCATCTCCAAGAAAAATATCGACAACTGATTTGTTTCATTTTTCGAAGAAGAAATATATATTCGGTTTGTGACAAAGAAAATAAACAACTGAAGAAGAAAAAAAACGACAAAGGAGTGAGCAAAACAAAAGGTATAACAAACAATCAAGATGGAAAAACCGCATATTGAGTTGAAGAAATGGTTAGTTTTATTTGTTTTTGCTGTGCCGTTGGCAGATCTGCGATCCAGCGAGGAAAAATAAATGTGCAATAATCGTATGCTGCAAAGAAGGAATAATAATAATAATAATAATGCAAAAGAACCGAAGGGAAATAACATAAAAAGAATCTGGAAAGGAACTTTCTTTAACGTGATAAGAGAAGGATAAAAAACCAAATGTACAATGACGATATTACGCACAAATCAAAATGACACTGGTAAAAGACGCGCAGCAAGTTAAGTTCAAATGCATGCGCGAACGCGCATGCTCACACGAAAAGATAGCATCACGATTGCATGCTTCCCTTTTATTACATAACATTAATAAAATGCACGCAGTATACGTGCAATATTTCGTATGCATGTGCATACACGTAGACAGTATGCGCATACTGTTGATACAATAACTAGTAAAAGAAACAACGGTTGATTACATAACATTAATAAAGTTATGTACCGCTACACGCTTATAATTTAGATTTATTCACGCCTTCCTTAATAAATCAACTTTTGAAACGTACGAACCAGCGAAAGACGTCGTGTGTTTGGAAGCGAGGACAGCGGCTCGTTTAGGAAAACAGAAACCAATCCCAGAAAAGATCAGTATGATATATATATGCACACACACACACACACACACACACACACACACACACACACACAGACACAGACACACAAACACACACATACAAACACACACATACACACACATGTATATATACAAATCGAAAAAATTTGAAGGAGAGCAAACATTAAGCAAACAATATTCGCAAAGACACGCAACAAAAATGTTTTTTTTTGTAATCGATCATTCAAATCATTTGTACTGTGTTAAATTACCTAAGACTAAACACTCAACTTGCTGCGTTGCCTTTAAACTTTTGGAATCTCGTGGAAGGCGTTCGTCGTCCTTCACAGCAAAAAAGACCACACTTTCGACTTAGAATGGGCAGTAAATGATTAAAAAGGAACCAAATAAAGCAAAACGAAAATGCATTGAGTCGGCATTAATCTCCGAATACAATACAATCGAACAACGACGGGGAAGAATCCAAGAGTCTCGGATACTAGCAAAACTGATATTAAAACAAAATAAAATCTCAAAACTATTTTCAATTTCAGTGTTCTAGACGTTATAAATATTACAATACTAAAACTTCAAAATTAAAAAAAAACATAACATTTTAAAATTAATGTTTTTATGAACGTAGTTCCGTCTTGTATATTGCCGTATATCAATAAACAACAACGAAAACAATAAAATAGACATAGAGATTCCAAAAAATTAAAAATAGCTCCATAACAACAAAACTTCCCCAATAACCGTCATCTACCATCTCCATGACAACTACAACAAATTTTACGTCAAACTCTATTTTCATTCTGAAATCGATTTGAAGAGGCCACGATATAACTAGACGCGTTGTCGATATTAAAATAAATTACCATGTTCAAAAATTTTCCAAATTGTAATTATATTTATATCTTGTCAGATATCATTATCCAATTTTATACATACAGTACTGTCAAAATGATCGTGTTCTTTTTTCAGATTTGTCTTATTTAATTATTAAACCCTATTTAAGTCTTGGTAGCTTAATCGGCAAAGCAGACCGAATTAAACGGTGTTTCCCCTGGCTAGGGGATTGGGTTCGAGTCCTACTCGAGACTTATTCTTTATTTTCCGATCAACGCTATTTGCTCACTGCCGGAGAGTAATCGGTCTGGGCAAGAGATGCTATAAAAAGCAACTAATAAAATTTAAGATGAAGGTAAAAAGTAGTCATACAAAATTAAATAATAATGATTTATAATACCTCATCTAACAACAATAAGAACAGAGAAATATATGTTCTTATGGATTTTGGATTCTGCATTCATTCTAGTATTCTTTATAAGGAGAATTTAAACCATTGTTGACCTCATTGATCCCAGGTCAACCTCAAGCAAACTTGACATCATCCTACCCCAGGATGGCGGCTGACCTCATATGAAATAGCATGTCGTTTTAAGACTTCTGTTTCACCTCATTTATAGTAACAGGTCTCAAATCAAACATGTTACTCTTGTAGTTGTGATTACCGTTCCTGCTTGTTCAATATTGTTATCACGGGATCTGGAAAAGATTTGATCCCAAGGAAAAGGGACCAAGTGGAGGTTTATCTGAAAGATACCTCCTTAAGTTGCGATGAAACTGCAACAGAAGTGGGAATATCAAGAAGAAGTGTATTCAAAATTAAGAAGAAACTGGAAAATGGTTCAAATCTGTCACCTTTGCGTGTCGGAAAGTGTGGACGAAAGCGTGTTTTAACTCAAAGATCAGACATACTGTTGGTTGCACTTTGCAAAAACGACGATCAGCACGATTTAAGGACTTGGCAAATCTATGGAAAGCCTGTGGTGTCCAGTGTAGTACCAGTACTGTAATAACAAGGTTTTGTCAGCTTGGTTTTTGTGCCTGCGGACCTCTGAAGGTGCCTAGACTAACAGAGGCAATGAAGAAAGAAACAGCTGGTTTTGGCGAAGAATCCTCAACACTTGGAATCTGAGGACTGGAAGAAGGTAATTATTGATAGTATTGCATAAAAAATGTATGTAAATCACAATTATTATTATTAATTGAAATATGTTTAACATAAGACCTTGAAATATTTAACATTTACATAATGAATCATGAATATTCTCATGTCCGCTTCCTGAAGTCAATTACCCTTTTTAAGGCTCCCTGTAGCAACATATAATAATTAGCAATGTGCAGATGTCTTCTGTCACGCTAAGGAAAGCAACTGACATAGTAAAATGGTATTATATTCTCTGATGACGTAATAAAAATATCGAATTTAAAGATCAATAAAAAAAAGTATTAAAAACATATTACATAGATACAAGATATAAGCCTGCAATGGTGTGTGATGCAATTGCGTATTCCCCTCCAGCGCAAGTGGTCAGTGTTCAAACCTAAATAAAAGACGGTGATTACAAATGCGGATTTTCAAGGTAAGTAGGCAGGCCCAATACATTTGGAAGATTGGTTTAACAATCTTTCTACCTCCATTTTAACTTTGTGTCAAACTAAACTGATCTCATCTATCTATCTATCTATTTATTTATCTATCTATCCATTTATCCGCAGTGTTAGAAATCAAGTAATCTACACATATAATAATTAGCAATGTGCAGATGTCTTCTGTCACGCATAGTAAAATGGAACTTTATTCTCTGATGACGTAATAAAAATATCGAATTCAAAGAACAATAAAAAAGTATTAAAAACAAAAACCAAAAAAAACAAAAAAATTCGTTTGTGGCTAACAGAACGCTATTTTCCAAGCTCACTGCAACGCAAATGTCTATTATCCACGTAGATAAAATGCAATGTGTGTGTCCATATATTTCATATGTGCCGTCATTTTTAACGGCACGGGTAAGCTACTAAATACATAAGATGGGCGTCGTGACACAAAGAGAACGCATTTAGGTAATAAAAACGCTACAAACACACAAATGGGGAAAAAGGCACAAAGAAAAGTCAACACTAAACCCAAAGCGCTTTATGCTCTCGCGCATGCGTATAAGGGAAAGAATTGAACAAGGATGCTCGGGTCGGACATGGTTTGTGATCAGAGTCATTGGAGCCACGGGCAAAGGACTGGAAAACACCGATAAAACAGACGAGAAAGAAATGGGTCGGATCGTCAGTTAAAAACAAATGAATAAATAAATAAACATGCCTGTTTAGTCACTCAGTAGAAACCGTCACGTAATCAACGTTTTTTTGGCAGCAAGCCGTGTTGGGGGTGAACAATAAACAAATTGTAAAAAAAGGTGTGATCGATGAATAAGTTATTTCTCTCGACTTTTGTTTAGCAGTGTCATTAAAACAGCCTGGATTTAAAAAGAAAAACAAGCGTGAATGCTGCCGGACACAAACTAAGTGATCAATTTAGCATATTGTAAATTGAACTCACCACTTAAAAAACCTATTTAGGGTGGAATTTTCAAAAAGGAAAAAAAAAAGGTTTTCCTAGACATAATAAGGAGTAAATGTTTAAATTATCAGCCCTCTAACTCCATTGGTGCGGCCTGTACACATAATACATACATAGTCAGCCAGCCAGACCAACTTGAAAACTGGAGAAACTATGTTGACAGTTTTGGTGACAGTTTTTGGTTGATGGCTTCTAATAAAGTTCAGAAAATATGCAAAATCTATAACTGCACAAAAGCCCGTAGCTTTCAACAGATCTGACCTGCTGGAACATTGATGGTCATGTGACACGTTTCCTGACTGACTGATTGATTGATTTCAACCGAACTTTTGGTTGTTCTGGGGTCACGTGCAAACCTTTGCCGTCACGCATGCATGCGTTTACGATAATATTTATACACGTGACTTAGCTTTCCGAATAATATGTTTTTTTGCACTGTGTATGTTGTTAAAAACCCTGGTATCAAAACATAGACGGGCGATTTGCTTCTACAGAAGTATTTCATGACCATAGCCGGTTGTGTTCAACCACTCCGCCGATAACATTTGTTTTGCTTTAGTAATAGTACAGGTCGTGTAACGGTCAGTTATCTTCTGTCGTCGTAGTCACAGTCGTAGTAGTAGTAGTAGTAGTAGCAGCAGCAGAGGAATCAGCAGTAGTAGTAGTAGTAAAGATCATAAAACAACTCACACTTAGGTAGTTGATAGCCTTTGCTTTATTCTAGCGTAGAATAGAGATGGGAAGAGAGGGCGAACAAGGCATAAGGTTTCCTTATTTCAAATTGCCTGAAAACAGTTATAAGTTAGAATCAAATGCTGGTTATGACAACACATGGTATAACAGAGAGAGAGTCGTATGCCTTTGCTATAGACTAATAACATACACGCACACACACACACACAGTTTAGTTTTACATTGGATGCTTTCCAAATATGCTGTATCAGTTTGATACTAAGATTTGTTAGTGGTACTCTGAGCAGTTACGTTTTTGGTACACTGAATTGTTGTGATGTCACTCGTTCTCGATTCAGACTTAGTCTCAATGTTACGACTGTCAATCGCTGACTTGTTCTATCTCGTAGGCATTCACGCAGAACGCATAGAAACTGCTAGGAGAAACGTAATACTCATTTTATACACATTAGCTAGCTAGTGCTCTTACGCTTGCCACGGCATCAGCCATCCATGCCCGGGCTCCCCGTATCACGTTTCTCTTGTCTCTGCTTGCAATATAAGAAGTTTGCTCACGGCACCTGGTATCAGGGCCGGATTAGCCTATATGCTAACTACGCCACGGTGCAGGGCCCATGAGATTGAAATAGCAATATAGAACTTTGTCACTATTTCCTTGGGAAGAAGATCAACCATAAATAAAATAGTTACTTGATTCATTTAGCACGTGAATACAAATATTCAACAATGGCTCAGAAACGATTGCATCCTTTAGTTTTGGTGTCAATTGAAAATAATGTAACCTCCTCACTGACGTCCGAAACCATCATTGAACGCTTTTCTCACAATAATTTTAAATATTTGTAAATATGTTATCATTATGCTTATGTTTCAATATAAATTTCCCTATCAATAAACTATTTTACTATGTTTATGTTTCAATATGAACTTACTGTTCAGATCTCATATAATTTTAATATGGTGGGCCCCAATATTAGGGGTGGCGTAGGGCCCATTGTGGTCTTAATTTGGTATCCCCAAGCAGTTACCAATCTAGGTATTGATCAGACTCGACGTTGCTTAACTTCGGTGATCGTACGAGAACCAGTGTATCCAAAGTAGTTTGGCCGTAAGCACCCATACATTAGAATTTGTAATCTGTAAGGTGGTGGGAGGATGACGTCAGTAGTGTTTGCTATCGTGGTTAGTAACCCAACTATCCAAAAGTCAGCTAATGAATAAATATTTTGCTGTGATATCTATTAGTAACACAACGTAACAGTAGCAATGCAAAGTTGACAATTGCTGCGTGCAAGTGAAATGAGGGACACGATAGGTAAAAGAAAAGGAGAGCAAGAAAGAGGAAGGTAAGATAGGGATGCGTAGGTGAATGGAAAAAGGTCATGGCTTTTGTTGTTGAACTGCTTCTTTTTATAGAGATTGGCAGGCTCCTGGGTGGACTTATATAAACAAAGGCGAGAAATATTTTGATTGAATATGAACTGAATAAATAATTTAGATCAACTCAAGGTGAGGTGGAAAACTGTAATTGGAAGTCAATCAAGTCGAGAATACAATTTGGAAATCCGATATATCTCGGAATAACGCGAATTATATATTGAGACATTTGTAATAACACACAGACACACACACACACACACACACACACACACACACACACACACATTATCAATAGACGATGCAATACTTCGCAGCAAAACTGATTCCTATTCAACTGGCTAGATTTTCACTCTAAGAAAGGGAAAAGTGTCTCTTCACATCAAGGCCACGCAATGGGTTCTCGAGATATTCAAAATGGCTGGATACTCTCCGGACAAACCCTCGCATAAGCTTTATAGAACCAAATTCTTTTCAACGACACTATACACATTCAATTCTTATTACGTATTTAACGGCATATAAGATGCACATTTAAATACATCTTTTAAAAACTATGAAAATATCACGCCGCGTCCAATGCGTCGGTACCATGAATAGAGCGCCGTCTAACGAAGCTCGAAATAGACAGCTATTCACCATCATCAACATCATCAGCCGTTCAAGTAGTCTTGTAAAGCATGCGTCTTATAGACTGGTAATCGTGGCTCATCTGGTAATGACATTGATAATTCTGGCATATATGTGATAGCTTCTAATTCTAAAGATTATTTCCCCCAATGCCCAAAATATTCGGTCAATTTCTGCACATGTAAATTATGAGATATTTGTCTCACTTGTATCACTTGTCCGGCCAGTAATTACCCCCTTGATGAAGTATTGAGACCGGCTGACGTTTACAACGAACACATTTTATATGTATATTATGTATCACTTGCCCGGCCTGTAATTACCCCCTGATGAAGTATTGAGACCGGCTGACGTTTACAACGAACACATTTTATATGTATATTTATGTATCACTTGTCCGGCCAGTAATTACCCCTTGTCAATTTATGAGTTAGCCTTTAGATTACACCATGCTTTTTAAAAGTGGAAGATAAAGGGTCGTATTTTAGTAGGAGACTCTATAGGCGTAGGGTCGGTTTGATTCACCTCCCCAGTCTTTCTGCAGTCCTTGCTTAAACTGAGCTACTGTTTCAGCTGATGCTGTAGACTCTGGTAATCTATTCCAGTCTGAGATAACTCTACCAGAAAAGAAATGACCACGTACTGCTGTGTCTCGGTGAACTTTCAATGTGTAGCTATGTCCACGAGTGTGTGGGATAACACTTAGCTGAAGCATTTGTTTGTTGGGACATTTAGGACACTTTTAGTCAGTGTTGCTCTCATGCTGTTGTTTTAGGATTCTGCAGAATTTAACGCAGAATTAAATATCAACATACCGAGTTTTATTTTATCTTTCTTGATTCATTCGCTGGACAGAGGTTATGCATGCACCCATGTATGTCTATCTGTTTGTTCTTTGTCTGTTTGCTTGATTGTCCAATATCTTCAAAAGTTCTCAATGAATGTCAATGACATTTTGTGCAAGGGTGAGCCATGGGTCAAGGAATAATGGATTGAATGTTGGGGCGGATCAAGGATTTTTTATTCTCTAGACATTGCTAGATAGGACAATTGTTCGACTTTTCGGATGGAATTCCACAGTAATGAGAGAGTTACCCAGTCTAAGGGAAATAATCAAGTCTTGAAATGAAGCAAGGTTCAAAGGGATGTCTTTGAAAATAATTTTCACCCGCTTTTGTCACGGCATAGTTTGGGATCTTTAACCTGGTGTTCAATTTTGAGTGACAAAGGCGTTGGCGGAGGTATGCGCTCTCTGAGTAATTTCTACACTATTAGAAACCATCCCAAAACTCTCACAAAATCTGTCAACAGAGTCTTGTTCAGTTTTCAAGTGATTCTGGCTGGCTATGTATATGTTGCACATACAGGCCGCACCAATGTAGCTAGAGGGCTGAAAATGTAAACATTTACTCCTTATTAACACCGATGCCAGGCTGATATGGGTTCCCAGTTAATTATTAATTAATTAGTTAATAATTGTCTTTATAATTATCATATTCTGTCGGATATAAAATTTATCCATTCCTTGATGTCATACTGTCGACATAGGGGGCTACTTCATATCACGTTCCTAATGTTACGGTTAGAATAAGAAAGCGAGTGAATGTGTATGTTTCTGACCGCTGCCTTGAGTGTGCAGTTAGCTCAGTGGCAAAGAGCATGAGCGCGTATACGTTGCTTCCAGGGTGGACGCGGGTTCGATCCCCGCACGGCGCTCCTTATTATGTCTTGAAAAAACGCTTTTCTTTGTTGACCCCCCTCACCCAAGGGAAAAGAAAAAAATACGGGAGGTTCAATTTACAATGTAAGTTTATGCTAAATTGGTCCCTTAGTTTGAGTCCAGCAGCGTTCACGCCTGTGTTTTGCAAATAGGACTTTTTAGTGATCCGGCAAAGGGCGGGAGAAGTAACTTATCGATTGATCACCCCTTTTCCCAATGTTTTGATTGATCACCCCAACACGCCATGCTGCCAAAAGATGTTGGTCACTTGACGGTTTCTATTGAGTGATCTAACCAGACTTGTTTTGTTTGCATTTTAATTCCCCATTCTCCTTTCATTGTGTTCAATGACTTGACTTCATCGCCTCGTTCCAAGCACGAAAAGTTGGTTTTCTCATAACCCATGCCCAGTCTCTCGGAAACGGCGTTTGTGGCAGAGAGGAAACCCTGAATTACAAGCGCAATTAATGCATTCCCCTTGGTCCGTTGCTATCGCGATAATGCAAACCCAGATCTAAAATGGCTGCCGATTCAGCACGACGCCGGCCTCTTAAATCGAAGCTCGTTTAGGTCGAAGGTCACAAATGAGTTTTGGAATCGGCAGAAGAAAAGACAAGCAATCTCTGTCGGGCTGGATTATGCAATCTCACGTCAGGGCCCCGTTATTCAGTAATTGGTTTTAGTAATTTAACTTTTCTCAGGTGACTTTCCCCACGCCACTCTTCAAGTTTCATTATTGGTATCTTCTATTTCTTTCTTTCTTTTATCATTTAGGAAAAAATAATTCTTTCATCTTTTTAACTGCTTTTGCCATTGTGCGATTTCATTATCTTTTTTAATGGCTCAGAACCGCTGTTACGAACTGCAGGCGAAAATAGAATTCAAAAAGCATATAAAAAATAATTAAATGATGAAAACAAAAAACCTCGCTCTTTTTTCTTCTCTTTATTGAAATTCTGACATAACGCCATAAATGCTGGTTACGCCAGAGGTGAGACAATGTTTTGGCAGGGTGGGGCAGTTCCATTCACATAGGCACGTTCGTTGGATATCAAGGAATATGAAAATTGCTGACTCTCTATTTCTCTCTTGCTTTATTTCGTGATTATTCAATGTCAATAGCAGTAGTAAGAGCAGTTCTTAGAGTACGCTTGAACGGTTTAATGGTTATGTTTAATAGAACCATTGTTCCGGTTTGCCAACAACAAAAGCGGTTACAGACACAGATGAGATGGAAATTTCCATAGTTTAAAATAGGGGACAATAAAAGATAAAATGAATCTTGACCTTGCATAGATAAGTATCTTGACCTTTCCAAAGGAGTGAAAAAGAATTATGGAACATGAAGGTGACAGTTGTACCAATCGGGGTTGGGGCCCTGGGGGGAGCAGTCCTGAAGAGCTGAGCAAAGAGATTAGAGCAACTGGAAATCCGGGGAAGAATTAATACCATCCAGACGACAGTACTTCTAAAATCATCAAGAATGCTCAGGCGAGTCCCGGAGTATTGAAGAGA